>CM068825.1:130913317-131095817 GCA_028554795.2 Sinohyriopsis cumingii
TTAGTCCCCCTTTGGATTATTTCAAGTCTCTCCCTTAAGGGGATAAAATGACAGATCGCAGGCCTGTCCTCTGAGTCTTTGTAATGGCCCAGGAAATGTACGATGCTCATCTCCTCAATAGAGATTTTCGTTCCTAACTTGCTTTTGAGTCGTCCCACCACATTCTCTGTGCATGTCAAAGAATTCCCTCACATCCCTTTCTTCTTATCCTTAAATAATTAAGTTGTTCTCCGTCATATATTAGTCCTGCTCATCAGACTGTTTCTTAAAGCATCATTAAGAGTCTGCCATCCAATAATCAGTTCGTTCGTCATTACCTACTTTGTTTCCAGATCCCGGATATTCTGTCTTAGCTTTTCATTCTCGCACTGAAACGTCATGCCTCGCTTGTCTATCTTTTCACTTCCTACTTCCTCATTCACATGTAGTGTACTTTTTTATACAGATATCTTCGCTGATTATAACGTTATCGATTGAATGCCTTTCCGTCCAAACAAATTGGCGAATGTAAATCTACTAAATTCATTCAAACACATTGGATTGTGTCTTGTCTTCTTGTTCCCCAACCTCCAAATATACTTGATAGCCTGCTCTTTTCTTTCTCTTTCCGCCTGATGTTCATTGACTTTCTCCCAAGACCAGATATTTTCAGATTTACAGATTTGCAAACTTAAGTTAACTTCTACTACAAAACCATTCAATAGGAGATGCAGCACATAAACTACACTTATGGTCATGCGACCGAGCACCAAGTACCTTGCCAAGTAGAATAATAATAGGGGTTTGAGAGTTTGGTTACTGAACTAGATCCAAGCTCTCTACACCTTTATGACTTTTATCTGGCATCGCACGCGAGTGTATTATTTATGTGCAAGCCCCCCATGCGAAATTATTAAATTGGACCCCAATACACAACTGCTAACTGTGTTGATTATATAATTCTAAGGGAAATATACAATATAATTATAAGGGAAATATAATTCTATGTCCTAGATCTGTAAATAAAATCAAACAAGAAAATAAAATTAACTCAGTGTGATATTATAACAGTTCTCCGGCCGCTCGATTACAATTCAAAACGCAGAAACATAAGGTTTATGCACACGAGTGTAACCGAGGTGAGCCCCACAAATGAAGTTCTCATTAGGCGCCCTGGGTAGATCGATCTACACTGACAAACATTTATTCGATTTTCACTGCCCGTAAATCATTTACTGTTTGAGTCGCTAATGCCCCGTTTCCGTATCTGTGCTCGGAAACGTCGGTGGTTTTCCTTTTCGACCAACACCATTTCGCATTAAGACCATGCTAAGCATTTTATCCTCAACATCCGTTGAATAAAGCTTGGTAATTGTATCGAGACTTTGTGTGTTCTTGTGAAATATTCCGAATCAACAAGTATTCAAGAATGTAACCGTACCGTAATTATTTTACTAGCGCCGCCAGTCGAACCGATTACTATTGATATTGCCCCAACATCAGTTCAAATTTTTGTACTGTTGTTTTGGTGGTGGCGGGTATAACGCCATTTTTCAGCAAACGATAGACTATATATGGCGGCCAGTATACTGATGCCAATAATTGCTGCCGTAGCCGTGATTCCACCATACTAAGGCCAATGATTGTTGCAGCGGCCAGTCCACAAATCGCAGCCACGATAACACATGCGGGTTTATATTTTGTGAATACCACGGTTCTCTTGTTGATTTCATCTCGCTGATACTGTTCTGATTTGATTAGTTTCTCGCGTCTGTAACTAAGGGCGTCTATCGTGGTTCTTCTTTTATTAACGTGATAGCAAAGTGTAATTGCTCGACAATTTGCCATCTTCATGTGTAGCACTCACATCTAATTCTAACCAGTTAATCTATTGTACTGTTATAATTGCCGTACGATTATAAAAATTATTTACTTGGGGAATATTAATGTCTCCGCCAATAGCGCGTTATGTGGGCGTAGTACCACGTTAACTGAGAACGATATTGATTGCGCCATTGAAGGGTGCCAGAAACGGTCTTTCTCGTTTCCACCCAAGAACTGTTACACGGACAGAGTCTCTGTTGAACATTATTCCAGAATTTTCTCTTCTTAGTTGAGTCAAAGTTTGCACAACATAATCGACGTGGAATCGAATGGGGGTAGATTTTCGGATAATTCCATTTCATTATTGTAGAAACAGTCCCTGCGTACTCTCATGCATGGCTGTACAGTTAGTGACCGGGTGTTTTCGCATGATTCACTCCAAGCTGGTCTCGAGTTGGTATTGATAAATCAGTTCAGTACCAACCGGTGATTTCTATTTGGTTGTAACAAGGCTACAACTCAGTGTACACTGTGGGTTTATTAACATCACTTTGAAGCAGATATTCGTTGGCACGAGGCACAAAATTACTATCAATGTTAGATTCTACTGTCAACCTGTCCAATACACATTCGGTACATTCCGCATCCTCATAACCGCGTTCAGGATCCATCACTTATATATAATGATGAAACTAACCTTAACCACAACCACCATAAACGGTTAAGTACCCGACTGGAAAGAAGCTGCATCCTTTGAACTGAATTTCATAGCCTGGGACTAAATGTACTGATGTTGCATATGTAAATCATGTTTTAACATTAAAGCGTCCGCCACGTATTTATAGAGTGTCCATCACTCTAGGAATCATTTATCACTATTCCTATTTCACCTTTCCAACAATGAAATACTCTTAAGATCCAGACCTGCACAACTTAGAGTGTCACCTTCAGAATGCTGAAAATCCACCAGCTTCTCAACCCCACACACCAGTAAATGAAAACATGCTATAAATCGATCATTTGTTCCCTGGCTGGGTTTTACTCACTCAGCAGCTAATAGTTCATTTACTGGTCCATATGCTATTAATACACGTGGTGAATGAAACTCAGCAATCTTTACATCCACGCATTTGTGTTGAATTTGTTGAAATCTATTTCTCTTTATCATGAGGTATTGACTATTTTCACTACCAGACTTGTTAACTTGTAATACATTATTTATGACTGCTTAGTGTTAAGTATATTTAATTTATAGTATGTGCTGGACCTTTATCCGTGATTGAGGGTAGAGATTCGGTCTACCTGACTATTGCCATGTTTTGTTTTCCTGACTTTTGCTATGATTATGAATGCTAAACAAAATTATCATATCTAAATTAAACGCCTATGGATGTTTACGTTTTTACATGATTTTCTTTTTGAAATTAAATGCATCCTGGGCATTCTATTGTGTCTTAGCTCAAGTGAAATAAGTTTTGTAAACAAAGTCTTCAGCCCCGTTTTAAGTTCAGCCTGTCGAATCATTTGCCGCTGTGTTCAGATATAATTTGACAGGAATTATTTATCCAAATTATTGAATGGAATCCCAAAGTACTCAGTGATATTTTGGACCAAAACACTGATTTGCGATTATTGTGAGTTCATTCAAAAACATTCTGGATTATATCGTTATGATACATCAAGATTATCGCTACATCTGCATATTCAAGACTATTTTCACATAAGTACATTCAATACTGAAATTCATTTGGAACATTCTAATTTTTGTATACTTGTGATGTGACATTTAGGATTATTTATGATTGGTATCCGTATTATCATAATACTGGCCATGTTGTGTGCGGACTAATCAACACGTGACAATTCGTTCATTTTGAATGCCTTTATACATACATACTCCAGACAATTTTTAATTTTATTGTGTCAAGATATATCATTGGATATACTCCTTACTTTTTTCTCAGAAAAATAAATTGGAGCCCATTCAATAGTTTCAAAATTGTCAAACAATGTTATTTAAAGTTTTAACACGCTATTGCAGCAATCTCGGCTAAAATACATTGTCCCGCATGTAAAAAATGTGACTAATGTTCAGGTGTTCTTGAGAGTAAAATATTCCTGTGTTTATCCTAAATTTGGGTTAGGGATTGAATCCACCTTTTTCTATTAAACGGTTATCGCGACCCGCCTTTTTGAGAAAAGAGACATTAAATATAACTACTTTCTGGTCATTTAATATATTCCATATCAAATATATCACTAACAAATCTTCTTATGAATGTATTAATAACAAAAAAGAACAATTACACTTATTTAGATTTTAGTTTCCAATGATATCTTTAGTTTTCATAGATCTTATTATTTCCACTAATATCAGTTACCGTGATAGTTTAGACAAAAGAGCAACATTGATTTTAACTTGTGCTCTATTTTTGGGATCCGATTTTAGAGACAAAATGTATCGTTTCCCTTGTAATCAGTCTTCAAAGGTTTAAATGTCTAGATTCGTTAAAAGGTATCAGTTTGGAGGAATTCCTGCAGGGGGGGGGGGAGGGAGAGAGATGCTTATTACACCATTTGAATGAAATCTCCCGATAACAAGATTTTAATAACCAATAATAGCCATATTTGGACGAGAACATGACTGATTTAATGATCGTCTATTTACATAGTTGATAGCTTTATATTGCTTTTTGTAATGTCAAGACTTCCTCTTCTTAGTAAATTCAATTTAAAATGCGCTGTGCTTATAAGTAAGATTAATTGCAGGAAACGACTGTTCATGATATCATATTTGTTTTCAACTAATCCCTGAAAGCCAAATCTGAGTCTGACATGCATCACGGTGTGGAGGTTTTCTTCAACTTTTGACAAATTTAGTCTCACAACTAGTGTAAGTAAAACAGAAACGATGCATCATCCTGCACCAGGAGAGCATTTAGGTAGAGCCTTCCGTCGCGATAAATGGCCAAACTCTCCTGGCAGTGGAAAAATTCAACAAGGCAATACACTGTCGATGATGCAACCAACGTCAGATTGTCTAAAGCGTGTCCTTTGGCACGCTACATGCAATTGTGTGGAAACGCAGACGCATCAGTTGACACACACAACTGAATGACTACAACGCCATCGTGTTGCCAGTTCTACTGTATGTTTGCTAAACCTAGACGATTTACAGATGCAATGCCAAGAACACGAAAAAATTTACATATAGGCTGACTCAGAATAGGACAGGGTTCCAGACACTCAGGTTCTCACTCGGGCAGGCATTCCAAGCGTCCAAAGTCGGTTGATGAAACTACATTTTAGATGGGTAGGCCACGTCACAGGATGGGTAGGCCACGTCACAAGATGGGTAGGCCACGTCACAAGAATGTCACAAAAATAACTACCAAATAAGATTTTATATGGCCACCTGAAGGAGGGAAAGCGATCTCAGTTTGGTCGAAAGAAACGCTTTAAAGATTCCCTCAAGTCATCCTTACAAAATATTCAACATTGACCCTGGGTCTTTGGAACATCTCGAAGAGGATCGCTCTATCTGACACCGTCTCATCCATACTGGAGTTACAGACCATGAACTGAGGAAAATTGCAGAAGCGTACAGAAGCGCGAGGAACGTAAATCCCAGAAGCAAACCCAAGTGGCATCTCCTGTCAAGTGTGCCAAAGACAGTTCAGAGCACAAACTGGCACGATCGGCCACTCTGAACTCACAGAAACCAACCAGTTAGCGTTGTCATGGTCATTTGGAACTCGAGGGATGAACAGCAAGAACAAAATAGTACTATTAAAAAACTTCTCTATTTCAAACTCTTTCAGCTGTAATTTCTAGTGAAATATCATTGACAATATACCGTGGGGTGTAAATGTATATACGGTAAATGTTTAGATCTCAAAAGATACCTGAGATCACACCAGTCAAAACGTGACCAGTAAAGTTTGAAATCCAGATAAATTTTGTTTTATTAAAATCGTTAATACTTAAATGCGCGTGATTCATGAGATGTAATGATATTTGATGGTCTAGAAAATATTTTTAAAAATTTGTTTAAATTAAATCGTCTCGGTTTCTAGGATATATATTTTTGTTGCAATGACTGGAATATCTTTTGAAATCAACAAGATGTAAGCCAGTGCTATCCGACCTTTTTTGACACCATGGGCCACTGAAATGTTTTTTCTTGAAGCCGAGGGCCGCAGCAGAAAACTTAAAAGCAACGACAATAAAAAATATTCACAATTGTTTATTTTTATTGAAATGTATTAAGTAATAATGTATGTATGCGTTGTAATAGTTCAGCGCACAAACGTATAGAAATAAAAGTTCAAGCATGTTTCTAGTGAGATATTTGGCTTTGAATTGTACTTGCAATATTATTTATTTGCGGTTGATATTCAGTAACTGCTGCCCTCATTAGATTTTCTAAATGTTTGTCAGTCAAAGAGTTTCGTTTTTTTTTTTTACTTGACATTGGTCATTGCAGAAAATCCAGCTTCACAGACGTAGGTAATTCCAAACATTGTCAATATTTGTTTACAACATTTCGATATGTGTGGAAATTCATCAGAAGAAACATATGTCATCTAGAACTCAGTTGACGGCGTATCCTTGTGTTTGTCACGAAGAGCCATATTATGTTGTATTTTATATTGCAATTATTTCAAGCTGCACTGCATCTTCATCTCCTCCCAAAAACTGCATCTTTGTGGCTACGATAGAAATATCTAATGTGAATGGATTTTCAACAAAACGTAGCGGAGGAGTCGGACTGCGAATGTCTTAGAAACGAGCAGAGAAATCCAATTTTAACTTTTCTAATGATATTTTGAACTGCTCACTTTTGACTAGATCTGGAAATTCTTGTGCTGTCTTGGAAAGTGCAGGAAAGTGTGTAAAATTTGATCGATTCAATTGACTGATGAATAAGCCCAGCTTTGTTTCAAAAACACTTTTTTCCTTCATCAGTTGACAATATTTGATGCTGCTCTTGCAATTTAAAATTTAATTTATTCAGGTGGTCTGTGATGTCAGTAAGAAATGCTAGCGTAACAATGAACATGGCGTTTCCAGATAATTTAACAATTTTGGGGGGGATTTCACCGTGAGGAAGATTTTGATATCTTCAATTAAATCCCAGAACATTGCCAGTACATTCCCTTTCCTCCGCCAAAGAACACCAGATTTAATAACAAAATTACCATAATTGCTTTCGTACTCTTCTAACAATGTTTTAAACTGCCGGTGATTTAAAGAATTTGTTTATATAAAGCTAACAATTCAGTTTCGAACAAAGGGCTTGCTGGTGAATGATACAATAATAAGCTTGGAAACCTGGAAAGTCGTCATCTGCCATCAGCAATCCGATATATCAGGCCTACTTTTTGTCACACCATTGCTGAGCACCATCCGTGATAACCGATACAAGCTTTTTCATATCAATGCCATTTCTTAGTAAACACTCCTTCAATGTCTTGTATATATCCTCACCTCTTGTTGTATTTTGCAATGTAACCAGTGCCAGCAATTCTTCTTTAAATTTATGTTCCATGCCAAATCAAACCCAAATTATAAAGTGTTCTGTATCAGTTAAATCACACGACACATCCAATCCTAGACTGAAACCGGTTGAATTCCTCAAATAAAAAAGCAACTGCTCAAATATATCACGCGATATAATTTCAACACGTCTTGCTACCGTCTGGTGAGACAGCTGAAGATTTGATATCTGTTTCTTGATCTCATCCTTGTTCTTAAACGCAACAAATAAAGAATCGGCACTTTCTTGGAAACATAGTTTAACAATTTCACCATCTGAATATGGTCGTTGCTTTTTAGCCAAAACCCAGCTTATAACTGTATCGATGCCGCAGTAGCACAGTCACTTGAACTCAGAAGTCCACGAAAAACACTTTGCTGGCCATTAAGACTCTTTTTTAGGGAAGCAACTTTGTCTTCTCTTACCTTCGTACCAATTGGATAATGTCGGTCGAAATCTTTATGCATGGACGTTTAGTGCCTCTGTAGATTATTTTTTTTCTTCAAAACAGAGACTGAATTCTGACATATAAGACACACCGGCTTATCATTTGAAAATATAAACACAAAATCCAGTTCCCATGACTTATTAAACGTACGGTTCTCTTCCGTAACTTTCCGAACGTTTGCTTCGCTGGAAGCACTTGTCATTTTTTTAAATAGATTTTTAGAAATAAATATATGAATGGTTGTAGTTATTACTATTACAAAAAATGGCACGCTAGCGTGTTCTAGATATCCATTTCCGGGTTTATTAATTTTGGCGGAATGTGTTTAATTTGATTACTCACTGCTGGGGTCTCCTGCATGACAGGATGTATTAATATACTATCTTACTGGTTATTTGTCATTATCATTCGATAGATGGCGTTAGCTGTAATACGCTATGTTTGATTATGTTGATCCCAGCTCACGTGATTACCTGGTTAAGAATATATACTACGAAAGTAGGCAATTGACATTTTTTACATAAATGAAAAAACAAATTGCTCGAGCTCTGGCGAATCAGTTAAAATCAGCCCACGGGCCGCAGGTTAGACACCAGTGATGCAAGCTGAGCATCTCATATGTGACACTGAAGATTTAAGTCACTCGGAAATTAATAGACTGGCTACATTTATGTCATTATTCAGGAAACAAGTATAAGGAAGCGGGAAATATTTCTGACACTATCAGTATCAATATGCAGCTAAATAATGACATCAACTATCCCTTTCCTGAATGTACATGGTTAAACAGATAGTAGAACTTCTACACTTAAAACACGTTATTTTAAGTACGGTACCTTTCACGGACTGGATATAGGTCAGTAATTAAGCGGAAGACCAGAGTACACTTCTGCCTGCATAAGCTTATTCTGAAATGAACTTGCAAAAGAGATGAAAGTCAGAACTTAAGAGGAATGATACCAGTGTCATATTCATCTTGCTCTGTTATCCTTGTATCATCCCCAAAACGTTACGTACCATGAAGCATACTTTTTATTTTCTTATTTAATATACATGCAATCACCTTAAGCTGTTTCTCGCCAGTCTCCTTTAGCATAAAAATAATGAAGAAGATTATTATGAATTACGGACTTGTCACTTCAGGCATGTCTGTCGAAAGTTTAAGCATTTTTATTTAGCATTAAATCATTCATGTATGCATACATTTATTTCTTGTAAAATAAATATACTCACGAAGTGGTGAATGCAGTTTGAGGTTAGAAGCCCCATTAAATAATAATAATAATAATAATAATAATATCATAAGATATACACAAACACGAGCCTATGGTCTGACATCATTCAAGGTGCGTGCTATTGTTAACCTATAACGTTCGCAATTGGTTGTCTTCTACCATACCATATTATCACCATCACGATGCCTGCTTTGACGGAAACGAAAATGATATGTTGATATCAATATTTCATTGTCAAATATTGGAAGCTCAAGCTTGCTCGTGTTAAAGAGCATGGTAATAGCAGGCATTAAGTTTCTATATCAATATTTCAGTCCATTTTCATTGTAAAAGAATTGGCTCTTTGGTAATACACTTGAGGCCTACATGTTCAATATTACAAATAATGGGCTCTTTGGTAGTACACTCAATGCCTACAAGTGAAACATTCATAATGGGCTCTTTGATAATACACTTAAGGCCTACATGTGAAATATCATACATAATGGGCTCTTTGGTAATATAATTGAGGCCTACAAGTGAAATATCATAAATAATGGGCTCTTTGGTAATACACTTCAGGCCTAGAAATGAAATAGCATACATAATGAGCTCTTTGGTAATACACTTGAGGCCTACATGTGAAATATCATACATAATTTGCTCTTTAGTAATACACTTAAGGTCTACAAGTGAAATATAGGACATACTGGGCTCTCTGATAATGCACTTAAGGCCTACAAGTGAAATATCATACAAAATGGGCTCTTTGGTAAGACTCTTAAGGCCTACAAGTGAAATATCATACATAATTGGCTCTTTGGTAATACACTTCAGGCCTACAAGTGAAATGTCATACATAATGGGCTCTTTGGTAATACACTTAGGCCTACAAATGAAATATCATACATAATGGGCTCTTTGGTAATACACTTAAGACCTACATGTGAAATATCATATATGCTGGTCTATTTGCTAATACACTTAAGGCCTACAAATGAAACATCATACTTAATGGGCTCTTTGGTAATGCAGTCAAGGCCTTCAAGTGAAATATCATGCATAATGGACTCGTTGGTAATGCACTTAAGGCCTACACATGAAATATCATACCTATGGGCTCTTTGGTAATAAACTTAAGGTCTTCATGTGAAATATCATACATAATGGGCTCTTTCGTAATACACTTAAGGCCTACAAGTAAAATATACATAATGGGCTCTTTGGAAATACACTTAAGGCCTACTTGTGAAATATCATACATAATGGGCTCTTTCGTAATACACTTAAGGCCCACATGTGAAATATCATACATAATGGGTTCTTTAGTAATACACTTAAGACCCACATGTGAAATATCATACATACTGGGCTCTTTAGTAATACACTTAAGGCCTACAAGTGAAATATCATACATAACAGGCTGGTTGGTAACCTAAGGCCTACAAGTGCAATGCCATACTTAATGGGCTCTTTGGTAGTACATGTTATGCATATAATGGATATAACGGGTCACTTAGCAAATGGGGGGGACATAATCAGCTAGGTGCTTCTTTCTCCACTAATCTGCCTAAGGCCCAGGTGTGAAATATAATACATGTACTGGTTCACTTAACAAAATTTCACATAAGGTATATTTCAAACGAGCCTTTACATTAATACAGATTATAATTTCAGACTAACAGCCTTTCGAAAATCACTTACACGGCATAAGACACAACATTTACTTTAAGGCAAGGTTTTGTAAATAAATTCCAGATTGAGTGAAAGTGTCTACGTTATGCTGGGTAGCTCAACCAATCATACTGCTTAACTCCTTTGGAATTTGATCCGCAACCACTATACAGATAAATGTCTGCGGTTAACAGTGATGCTGCGCCCATAATATCGACGTCCGTCGCCCATACAGTATTTGACTCTATATTACTGTCATGTAAATACTTAAGGACATTGATATTGCGGTCGTTGCTATGCTTTTTATTAACTTCTTGAAAGCTTTTAGCTCGAATCATACAATTGAAATCACCTCGTACAATTTGGAGTTTTGTTGGGGCTGATGATGCCTTATGTAAACTATTCTTTGATTGCTTTATAAAGGTGATTTGCATTTTCCTGCAAGTGTCTTAGAATTGTTTTTCTGTAGAAGGACTGAAGAAGGATTTTCCCTGATATTATGCATGATTTAGTTTTCCTTGTGTGCCTGTGGCCTCTTTGGAAGTCTTGTGGGCAATGTTTTCAATTGTTTAATCATTTGTCTTTTAAGAACTTTAGATGGATTGCCATTACTTATTTTACTTATTGTTGGGGGGCTGATATCTGATGTCTTGTCTTGTCTTTTCAGTAGTTCTATCAGTATTGTGTTGAAATTTGTGGCATCTTTGGTGGAATACTTGGTGGTTGTGGCTTTTGTCATAGCTGGTCTCCACGTATAATGCTGCAATTACAGATGTTAGCAGCTTGCAACTACGTTTATTTTGCAGTCTTACCCTGCCCTTTTTAAGAATTTATTTTACTACGTACGGTACCACCCATCGTTGTACCAGTCTGCAGCAAAATCTCTTTTTTATTGTCAATCCTCATAAGAACAAAATCTCCCTTTTGAAAGGTTTAAATTTGTTTGGGAGGGTGCTCTCACCTGTTTGATCTTAACAGGCCAGTTAGGGAAGCCCTCCTGCCCTAATGTAATTGTTGTTTGTTTGATTACTTCGACTTAAGTCGCGTGCGCCCAAAAGGGTATGTGCGACGGTGTAATTGTTGTGCTATATTTTATTATGTGTTGTTGTTCATTTGTTTAAAGTATTATATATTCATTGTAAACATTCATCATTTTCAAGTAGGTATTCTTCAGCCATCCTCATTTCCTCTTCTCTCTTCTTTTTTCTCTCCTTCTGATTCTATCTTTTTCTCCGAATTCTTTATCTTGTTCCGTCAGATACTTCGGTGATAATTATATCGGTCTTTTTTCTCTCTTTCTGATTCTGTTTTTTCCTTCTAATTCTTTTTCTTGTTCCGTCAGATACTTCGGTGATAATTATAGCTGTCTTTTTTCTCTCTTTCTGATTTCGTCTCTTTCTTCTATTTTTTTTTCTTGTTCCGTCAGGTACTTCGATGATGATTCTTTTGGTTTTATCCCTGCTGCTGCTGTTGTTGGTGTCTTGGGTACTTGTTTTTCCTAATCTTGTTCCAAAACTGGTTTATTTTCTTGTACCTTTGTTTGTTTCTGGTCAGTTGTTACTTCTATAGTTTCTCTATTCTTTGTTTTATTTGTTCTGCTGTTGTTGTTGTTTTAGTTATTACTAGGTGGTTTCCTTGTGTTGTTTGTTTCTTTTTTTTTTTTTCTTTTGTTGATCTAGATTATATTTGTAATTTTCCCGTTGTTACGGTCCCGTTTGTTGTTGCTGTTTTTTGGTACCTGTTCTTTCTGGTTCTTTATTCCCTGTTGGGAGTTTTCTTGCCCTTTTGTTTGTTTCTGGTTGATTTCCTTTTGCTGCTGTTTTTGTTGTTCCAGTTCCTGTTTATCTTGTTGTTGGTGGTGGTGATGGTTTTTTTTTTTTTTGTTCCTGTCTGATTTGTAGTTGTTGTTCTCTCTGTTGCTGCTCTGGGGTTTGTATTTCATCATCTCGCTGCTTTTTTTCCAGGTTGTTGTTGTTGTTGTTGTTGTTGTTTCGTTCTCAATATTCTCTGCTCATTATTCTATTCTCTTATATCTGATGGGGTCTCTTGGTTTCTAGGGCATTTGTGTGTAGTATGTCCAGTCTGCTCGCATCTATTGCATTTCCTACGATAAATGCACCCCTTATACCACGATTTAGTATTTTTTAAAACGTGCAGGAAAAAACGCACTTTTCACTTCTGTTAATTTGCTCTTTTCTATTTCAAAAATTCTTGTTCCATTGTATATTGAGGTTAGGGGGATTGCTGGTAATCTTGATGAAAATACCTTGATATTCAATTTGGTCTCAAACTTTTCGGCCGTTGCTTCTCGAGAGATCTCGAGTGGTATGTTAGAAAAGTGTAATTCTCCTGTTTGTTTCTTTATTCTCCGCAAAATGAGTGCTGGCTCTTTGACTGTGACTGTTTCCCCCTGCATTATTTAAATCTCCGAATGGTAGTACGGGCTGGGTTACTCTAAGGCGTACAATGTAATCTGTATACCCCTTTGGGTTGATTGAGTATATCTGTTGCAACTATTCTGGGTTTTTTACTTTATTGTAACCATCACTGTTGTTATCCCTGGTACTATTTATCTTGGTATTCCTGACAAGTAGAGTTCATGTGTCCCTTCTCTGCATATACATTCCAGGAAAGATCCGTCGCTCGTTTATATCATTCTTGTCTTGAAGTAGTTTTCTAGTTTTTTTACTTCTTTATTTGCTTTGTTGGGCGCCATTTTCTCTCGCGGGTTCCGTGTATCTTGTGAGTAGTTTTCTCTGTTCATTTTTCTGTAGTAATTTTGTATAAATATTGTATTATTTGTAATCTATATGATTCTACTTAACTCAACCTTTCTGTGTCGTCGAAAATGTATTCCTTGGTTCCTATTTTAGAATCCTGTGGAATTTCTGGCAGTCTGTATTTTTCGTACTATGGCAAGGGTTTGGGTAAAATTGTAAGACTTTCCTTTTTAAGAATCTGAAAGGTTTTAATGGATTTATTTCTTTTATCGAAATTTCGCTTCTGGCAGATCTGTGCATTTGCAGTTTTTTTCTGTTACACTTTAATCAAGAAACTCCCTGTAGAGGGTGCTACTGGTGTTGGTGTTTGGAGGTTGTACCTTCTTACATGGTGTGCGCTTCATTTTGGCTATCGTTATCTAGAGGATGATCGTCTTTGGTATTGTTGCCCAGATCGAGTAAATGTTAAAATAAAGTGTGACATTTCTAGATGGAAATAAAAAGATATCTGAGCAGATATATAGAACAGAATGACACGAGTCCCCGTGCATGAAAACCAACAACTTAATCAATTACATAAACAACTGTGATAATACATTAAGTCAGGAAGATACACTTCTTTTTGAAATAAATCATTCACCGAATTTCAAATACAAATATATTTATATAAATAGCCGATCTGTTTTAAATTATAGGATCTGTTCATCATAGAATCGAGTGAACAATCGAAGTCATTGCCTTGTACAACTTCATGACCTGCTTTTTTCCGGTGGCTGTTCTTCTCGGTCCTTTCGCTTTTTTCCTTCTCCGACCTTCCAACAGTCTCGCCTCTTTTCAGCCCTCAAACTTTGTGTGAGTAGGTGGATACGTAAGTACGTAGATACGTAGATACTTGGAAAGGTATGTACGTGGTTACGTCAGTGGAGCTTTTTCCCCTTTCAAAAAAAACTCAAGAGAAGCAACCTACATATTCTGTCAGTTGTCCTTCTGGCAATAGATCATTGCTCCCCTCTCGTTATGTTAGATATCGTTCTATGGGAATTGAAACAGATATCAGAGGTTATCTGGTCAAGCTTAACTTGGCAGGCCATAAACAAACCTAGTTTCATAAGATTAATGTACTTCCTAACGGTTATTTAATCACTGACTCGCATTAACATCTTACAAGACAAGACATAACAGTTCCGTTAGATAGATAGATAGATAGATAGATAGATAGATAGATAGATAGATACCGCATTTTATAACTTGGCGCCAAAATTGTGGTCAGCCTGACTTCTAGATTTCCAAATAACTGATTCTGGTCACTTTCAAATCTGACAGTTCCTATATAAAATCGAAGTTAACCTTTCCTTTCTAGTGTGTCTGAAGGCTAAATAAACGAAGGCTTAATTAAGGATCACTTCCTCTACCGACACAGACATTAGAAATCGTTGCAATATAGCGATTTAACAAGCATATGTCCCCATAAATCTAACTGATTGTTCTCTGGCTCAAAATAATGTGTTCTTCATAGATCGACATAAATTTGCATCCTTACACTCCCATTGTTTCTTAATGTTTGCCAACACATCACGAAAGAACACGTTGCATTCTCTGCTTTGGCTATGTGCGGAAATGATACCTGGAAATACCTGTTTTAATTACTATATTCTCAACATATGACATTCTGGTGGCTTTTGCAATACAAGTTTAATGGCTTTATACGCCATGCACCGTACATGTATACCATACATAATCTCAAAAGGTGTGACCTTGATAGATGCTTGTACGCGTGAGTTCATGAGATTTTTTAAGCATATGATTCGATCACATTCCTTTGATACAGGAAAAGATTGGGATGAGGGTGTAAATTTTGATCATTACATACGATACTATATCAATGAATGAATCATCCATTATTGTGAGTCAAGAAGTAATAATATTAAGGATATTAAAATTTATTTATCCCAAGATTTTGATGCCACTAGATACTCTTATAAATGGGATTAAAGAACAATTTCATGTAAGGAACACATGGAATTACCTGTGATGAGTACTATGTACTCAGGATATGACATTTCTGGTGGGTTTGCAATGCAAGTTTTGTGGCTGTGTTTGTATTTCAAACACCACCCATCCCTGAAACACCCAAACTATCAGAACAATAACATTCACCTGTAATCCTCACGCATGTGTCAATTTCCTTTAATATGCGTACAACAAAAATCACTTTTTGAATACACGAGAAAATTGGTTGCAAACTTCTACTTGTTTTCTGCTTAATTAGCAATTTCAATAAAATTATTTAACTTTACACATGATAATATGAACTGTCAAACATATAACCCCGTAATGAAGAAAGGACATTAATATATTTTTGTTAGTATGGTAGGTTCTGAAATAGATATTTATTTTTAAATGGTTGGTTTTAAAAATAAATATATTCATTTTCAGGGGGAATGTGTTCTTATTAAATTCTTAAAACAGATTAGTATCTGTTTTTATAAACTTAGTTTTGCTAATTAATGCATTAAAGCTGTAATTGGAGTGGGGGCATCACCAAGCCTATTCTCTTTCAGCTCGACAGGGAAAAACTTTGCCTAGCCAGTTGTTTCCCGCAGGGAAAGAATCTCTAGTCACATTTCTCCAGAGAAGAGAATTTCATCTGGAGGGAAAACAAATTGGCTAACCAGTTGTTTCCCCCGGGTAAGAATGGACTAACTGATTCTTTACCCGAGGAAAAAAAATCAGCTTGCCAATTCTTTCCCCTGGTAAATTTTCAAAGGGGACATTTTTTACTACAGCGGCGCCGGGAAGACCTCAAGTAACCACTGATCACTATGTGGTAATGGTTCCTACACCCTTCTGGGGCACAAGTCCAAAGTCATCAAGACCAAGCTACGAGTGCTCACAGTAAATGAGGAGGAACGGATGGGTACGGGAAGATTAATGGTGGCTGGTAAGGTAGCTTTACCATCAACTGCGACATTGAGAGCAGCAGCAAACTGGATTTGAGCACTTTTGTGCTAATAATAGTAACATCAGTAGTGGTAATTGCGCTTGAGGTGGTGGTAATAATATGTGTATATATGATCAAGATAACAGTGGTTATCCAACATTATTATATTTTAATATCATCAAGTCTAATTAGCACCTTTTTAGTATTTGAGTTGGTCCTCTATGTTTAGAAGTGGATATTAATGTACACTGTCAAAATAAAGTCAGATTGGTTGACAGATACACAAAGATGATGTGTTCGTCTTCAGGGTTAAATATGTCTTTTGTACTACAATAAATCTGCAGACACAAACGGTTTTCGATGGTCTTAGTGGACATATGGTTTTTAGAATAAAATGGTAAGGAACTAGTTTCTAATTCTTTGAAGAAACGCAATCCATTTTTAAACGCGCCCATCATTTAATGCCAGTGACGCAGTCAAGCGGATAGCAATTAATACTATTGGATGTGTCTGCTCCGACAAGCGACCCAACCTCGACAGGTGTTCACGGTAACTGCATATTTCAGTGAGCAGTCTTATTGGAGAGCTTTACCATGTTGCTTACTTGGGTGCTATATATAATTGATCTACAAGAAACATATCTCCACCGATAGTTCCACTCAATCAATTATACGTTTACAGAGAAGACAAGGAAATAATTAAATTTGAGAACAGTACTGTAGAGAGCGATGAGCTCCAAATTATAACGGTGTTGGAGTGTACGCTTTTCTTATTCTGCTTGTATTGCTTTGTTTAAGAACTGCACAGAACATCAAACTACTTCAACATAGAACATGCGGTCATATCGGATGATTAGACAATATTATTTTTTATGTTTGTGCTATTTCTTGCTTTTGACCGTGAACCACTTTAAGCCATTATAACAAATATGTGTGTGTTTGTGTGTGTGTGTGTGATTTGGATTTTTAACGAAGCTTTCAAAAACATTTCAGTCATATCGCTACGATGTCTGCAGTGTGGCAGTTTATAGTAATGTCTAGCACTGGGGCATCATGCCGCAGACATGTAGCATGATGTCCCACCAAGTCAACTGTATATAACTAATGTATTTTATTGACGTTAATATTAATGTGTAAAAACATCAACTTTCTCAGAATCTCCCTGGATGTCTATTTTCATTGAGGAACAAAAGATCATCCTATAATTTCTTTCGATTTGCCTTATGGAATTTAGAGACAGGACTTGTTTTATTAGCAAAGTAAACATTTACAATGGAACAAACATTGTGATCTATTTTAATGTCGATGTTTATTTCATACACAGAATGGATCCGATCGATCAAAGGAAAAGAGAAGTACAATTTGAGTTATTAATTTGAGTGCCCTCTGATATGTAGATATCCCTGTGATAACGACGCATGATGTAAAATTGAGGATCGTTTTATATATATATTGCTACACAACACTAAAAACTGCCACACTTCAGACATCATAGCGACATAACTGATATATGTTTAAATTTATGTTAAAAATACATATCACACACATATACACGCACACACACACACACACACACACACACACACACACACACACTATTGGCTATTGAAATGGTAAAGCAATACCTTTCTTAACTATGATGTTTTTTTCTTTGAGATGGGGCCCTTTCATTCCTGAGAGATATTGGCTAAAAGAGCCATTTTTGTAAACCGCTAGCATAATATTACACCACCATAACGGTCATGCTTCAGCATCTGTAAGTAAAAGTTTAAAAGTATTCTCGTTAAGTTAAACAGATTTTAATGTCACTGACGTTTGCGCATGCTCAGCACAGGATGGTAACTACTATCGAGCAATAATATCTAGGCATGGGATTATATTATTGCTCATTTAAGGGCGCCGTTTGCATCTAATTACTGAAGAATTCTTCAGTGTGTCAGAAATTCCAGATACATATCTAGTCAAAACAGTCTCCAGCTAGCAAAGATTTTTTTAAATAAATGTAACACCATCGCCCGAGAGCATAAAAGTTATTGAGCCACCTGAAAAAAATCTCTAATCCTTTATATCGTTGTTTTATCGTCTAGTCTAGTTGTAAGAAAAACTAATAGCAAGGACTTTTAGACAACCGTGTTATTGCTGTCGTCTTTTTTATTACGGTTTAATTTGTATGATGAGCAAAGTGAGCCATGTAGTGTAGCAGAGTAGAATAAAGATATATGTAGATATATATAGATGTATATATAGATAGATGTAGATATAACAGCAGAAGCATTAGTAATGATAGAAACAATAGTAGTATTTAATTAGTAACAGTCATAGATACAGTTGTAGTAGTAGCTGTTGTTGTAGTGGTAGTAATAGTAGTAGTTGTAGTAGTAGTATTATAGCAATATTAGTACTAGTAATAGTTGTAGTAGTAGTTGTTGTATTAGTAGTAGTAGTGGGAGGATAGTAGTAGTAGTAGTATGGTGGAAATCAAAGTACTGTCTTTGCGGTAATGGTTGAAAACATGCTGATTATCCCGTCTCTTCGGGCAATCTTGTACGCCATGAAGATTAAAGTATTTGTATCAAGGTTTAAGAGCTTGTGGCCAGGAAAAATATAATGAGTCAATTACTATGAGGATTATGACCAATATGACAGTAGTTTATCTTAGAATTCTGGAAAGGTCTTAGAAGTGAAAAGTCTGAGTGGAACTTCATCCCCATTTTAGAAAGAGACCATTGTACAAACCTCATTAGTCACAGCCCAATGAAACAAAAAGAGAGCAGGCACCAGTGGTATGAAATGAGCTTCTTCCAAAATATAATCCCAATAAATATAAAAGCAAACGGAACGATAACTTCAGTTGAGATCGATCGCCATAAAGGCAGATGTAAGCAGTTATATTTATTCTTTGTACGAAACAGAATCATTTTACGTTCGTGTTATATTCACGATAGTTTTGGAGTAAAAACGTCCACACATATATTTAGGAGCATTTTTATGAACATTTTGTCAGAACAAAGATGCATAGTTAATATGTATAAAATTCTATCTTCGACGGCGCTGGTTCGAATCCTACCATCTGGGTCGGCTACCGTACTGTGTCCTTGGGCAAGGCACATTACTCCAGTTGCCTCGGCGCTCAATAAGCTTCTTGTGTTGCTGTGTCGTAAAACACGCAAAAACACTAGACCAAACCAATCAAATCTTAGGAGTAATGATTAAGGCGCAACAAATTAAATGCGACTCAAAGAAAAGTAATTCTTCTCGAAGGAAAGGTCGTCCCTTACTCCTCAAGTTGTAAGAATTCACAGTACATTATGGCGTAGTTTCAGTACTGGAATTCAAGTAACCAGCAATAGCAACATACGCCACTTCCTGGATAGCACGCATAAAGTCTGCCTCCTTCGACGCAAATTTTGGCTTGTCAAAGCCAAACTCACGCAGAATCTGTATAATTCGCTCGACAGTAGGACGCCTTGGGTGTAACACTAATATTACAACCAGTAATACCACTACCAGCGATGCTACTACTGCTACTGCTACTTTAAAAAGGTCTGTCTAGTATCATTACTATTATCGGCATCAGACACAGAGTACCACCACCTACATAACTATCCCTATGCCTTTTTACAGTGGTAATGCTCATTCTAAGGGAAAATGTCAGCTTGTCCCCACGTAAGGGATCAAATCAACTGCCTTATAGGAAACTGAAGGAAAAGTTGTCTAAAATTTTACATGAAAACTACTTTATTATACATGAATTTTCCCAAGCCCGAGTATTGTTATGATTCTAACTTTTATTAGTCTATTGTAAACAATGGAATAAAATATCAGATTTGCAAGACTCTCTGCTTTCAACCAGGAACGAGTGAAGGTGTTAATCAACTAAAGGGATATATTTGATATTTCGTATAGTATAAAGAAATCATTGCATGTGTTAGATTTTTGTGTGCCTTCCTCTCGGGTGCGGGAGGTCGCGAGTTCGAACCACGGCCAAGTCATGCCAAAGACTTATAACAAATGGTACAAACAGCTGCCTCGCTTGGCGCTCAGTATTAAGAGGTTAGTGTTAAGACTGGTCGGCCTGGTGTCAGGATAATGTGACTGACAGGGTGGGACATCATGCAACATGTCTGCGACATGATGCCACAGTGCTAGACATCACTATAAACTGCCACGCTCTAGACATCGTCTCGATATGACTGAAATTTGTTTAAAACTACATTAAAAATCAAAATTACACACACACACACACATATATATTTTTGTGTAAAGGCAATGTGTTTATGGCATCGAGTATAATGTGAACATAATTTGCAATTCATTTATTAAATAATGCTGTTGGTACTTATTAATGAAGCAAAAAAATACGCTCACACTTTTATTATGACTTCAACTCTCGTGATAGTATAGAGTTTATGGACCTTTCTATTTTTGTTTCCATGCGCGCGGCCATATTCGTATCACGTGACTGTCCGCCATTAAGGCATTGATTCACCTCTTTGGTTTGCCCTAGAGACGGTTATTTCCTACGTGTTGGTTCTGAATACCAGCGATTATCTCAAGTAGTCATGTCAACAGAAAAGCTTATGTGTGTATATAAGATATGTTTTATAGTAAAACGGATAAAAGTAATTCCAAATTATAAACGATTAGCATGATCAGAAAGGTAATACAATATAATCCCTTGGCAATGCCTATTAAGTCTTCTTCCCAATTATTCCCATTTTAGTGGACCAGATCGAGTCCAATCCTTAAATTTCAGACATGATCAATTGCTTTAAAAAAAAAACAATCAAATTACTGAAAAACGATCATAAAAGCTGCTTTTGGATAAACAATGAAACAAAATGATGACACGTTATATCGGTGAATGCGAAATGCCGAATAGTTTTGACACATGCACCAGATATTACAATCATCAGTCAGTTATGGTCTTTCACATAAAACGCACATAACACCTTAAACCTGAGAATGATACAGTTTTAGCTGACCTGACAAGAGAACACTTTAAATTATTTTAAATCCCCTCCCCCGAATTACTGCCCTACTAGCATCTTAGTGCAATGATTGGAGAGAGGAGATGGATGGTGACTTGGATACCCGATTGTAGGACTGAAGGTCAAAGGACAAAACGTCATAATTCTGATTTTTACAGTTATGAAACAGGAGTAGGATAAAGTCAGAGATTAAATTGTTACAATTATTTTTATTAGAGTTATGAAAAAGAGGTCAACCAGTCCAATATGACCAATGTAATTTTTGAAGTCTTCTTACTGCACGAATTAGGACCATGATTTATTGGTGCTATTAAATCTAGTACTCGTACAATAATACCTGCTAAATTCTTGCCCAAAACCACCACTTCCTGCGTACAATATAATTAGATAACTAGAGAATGATATTTGATTCTGTCATGTATATTCTGTAATCTTATTTACTCAGTATCTAAAGAAACAAACAATGCTGCCAATTGAAAAATTCTTATCAAGATAATAATAATAATAATAATAATAATAATAATAATAATAACAATAATGAGGACTTTGTATAGCTGCCTAATCTTTAGAAACTCTAAGCGCTTTACAACATTAGACAACACCTATAAGATAAGAAGCATAATAATATTATTACAAAAACAAACAACATGAAATTAGAAAACCATTAAACAATAAAAAACATTATGAGATCACCCCTTCCTGTAAAACACACCTTCTCTAAAAAGCAAACCAAAACTATCGATTGCTAAATTATTGTCAAAACCACTGCATTATCTCATACTTGATGATTTAATTGTTAGTTCAGTGTGTAATATTTGTATCAATTAGAATACTGAGCACGTATCAGTGCGTCTGTGTAATTACGACCACTGAGGAAAATGAGAATGGAAGAAAGAAAGAAGCAGATAAAAGTAAATTGTTTATAGTGCAGATATTGCTTGTAGATAAATCCAGTAAACACATGTAATAAAACAATGTTATATTTTATTGACTTATCATCACAGTTTATGTTGTGTTTTCAGATATCTATTAACATTATCACACCATATATATTTAAATTATTTTATTCCTTTTAGACGCACACAGCAAAACGTGAAATTCTTTATAGCACTAAATTTTTACAATTACAGAATCTCCAGAGAGGTGGTCTCTCAACAGAGGACAAAGAGTAATACATAAAATTGATCAATTTGTGTATTACGAATCTGCTTTTAAATGACACTCAGATCGTTTTGGTTGTGTTAGTTACATGAGATGAATTATTAAGTCATTTGAAATAAGTGTAAGGTTAGCATATCTGTTATTAAGTCAAAAGTACAAAGTTTGCATTCTTTATAACCAGGCTTCGTCAGCACCTTAAAGTTAAATCTGGAATGTACAATCGAGAAAGAAAGATCGCGTATAATTCGCCATCGTTGAGAACTATTTTCTGTAGTATTTTTTTTTTTTTACACATCATAATAAGTCGGTAGAAGGAGACAAAGTCACACAAGGAACGTCGTCGGCCTTTCTCTGTCGCAACATATGTTAAGCATTCCGCCGGAGGCGAATCACCAAACCCCATAAAATGTATTAGTATACTAACAACTACATCACATGTTCTTTCTCTGCTTGTTCGTTGAATGTTGGATTCGTCACCCAAGGGTTGTGATTTCCATACCCACCAATGCCAGCTAGATAAACTCTCATTTCCTCTGCATGGTATAGACGATGCGTTAAAAGTGCCTTTAAAACAATCAAAGATTCACAATAATAAAAAATAGGTCCTGAGGTGATATTTGTTAACAATAAAGATTAAGATGATTCCTGGGATTCGGTAGTATCTGAACAACTGATCACTAAATTGCATCCTTTTCACTTTTTAGTTTGTTCATTTATTTACTTAATCTGAGAGTTAAATAACTTTGTACTGCATGAAATATTGGATTAGTATTCCTCTTTAGACAACATTTCTAGAATATGCCTACATGCCAGAAACCCACTGATTGACGTCATAGTAAGTGCGGTCTTCAAAATGCCCCACTCAGTGAATTAATTCTTTACCCCCGTTGGCTTACTTTACAGTTCAATAGTATCCTGGATTAGTGCAATGACGTAATGAAAAATAAAGGATAGGTTTTCGTTTACATTCTTTAAATGCATGAAATAATGATTTGGCTTTTTAGTGGAGCAGTCCGAACGATTTACTCCTTTCGGACAGTATCGATGATGTACCCCTTCGGACAGTACGGACTGTTTACCCATTTCGGACATTGATACACTATTCTCATTGACTTATGAACTGTTTCTTATGAGACATTTTAACGATGTGTCCGAGTTCAACATAAAGTAATCGTTGGTCAATTGTACTTACAACACCGTATACATTCGCTCACAAGTCGAGTCCAACTGTAACTGCACAGACCCATATCGGCCATCGCATAATGCACCGACAGATCTGGGTCTCTGCCGTTTATTAGGAGTAATCAGGAAAACAAACTACATATACGCTGGTTTTGTTGTTTGAAATTTGACTCGACTTATAAGCGAGTCCCGATGGTTATCTTTCTTCACCAACCAGGAAACTTATTAAACATCATTAGTGTCATTTTACTAAATTAATTAAAGGTTGAAATATATTATGTTCACGTTCTTCTAATATTTTTAATTATGCAATCGCTCGCTTCTTGGCATACTATTTTGAAGATTATAATTACTGTACATTTATCGGCATTCGAATACATTGTAGGTTGTTGTTGGGATTTTTTCTCCCTAAAATGATGGAGTAATTGTTCAATATATAGGGAGTGTGATGTAAATATACCAGGTAAGCGTTGGTATATGTAAATCAGTCAAGGGGTTATTACACCCCCACCCTGGCACTTGAACGTTCTTGAGCTTTACGTCAAAGAGTAATTCACATAACTTGCTTTTATCGTTTATGTATGAAATTATTCCGACACATCTGGCTAAAGATGGCAATAAAGCACGGCGATATATCCATATTTTTTTGCTATTGCCGGTGTTGGTCTTCGTTGTAGTTATGCTATTATAATGACAAGCGAGGGCAAAGGTGAAATGTGGTCAAGGAAACTCTAGAATAATGAAGTTATTTTCAAAGATGCTAAATATCACGTCAGAAGGTTAAATATCACGTTAGAATGTTAAATACCACGTTAGAAGGTTGAATATCGCGTGAGAAGGCTGTTAGGATTACACGTTGACAACGAAATAATTGGTGGTGTTAAGTATAATTTTAGTAATGATAAATTCAACCCTAAACACTTATTGAATAATTTCCTATTAATCCATCAATCTCAGACTTATAAGTTGCCAGATTTTATTATTTGGCAGCTTGTTTTCCTTTTTCCTGCGGTACTGACGGCTTTATTGCATAGATACGAATAGTATCAGTTAGTATTCAATTGTATTTACCATATCTAAGAATTCAACGGTATTTACCAAAGCCAAGTATTTAAGGATATTTGCCATAACTAAGTATTCGACGATATTTACCATAACTGTTTAACGGCATTTACTATAACTAAGATTTCAACGGTATTTACCATAACTAAGTACGAAACGGTATTTACCATAGCTAAGCATTCGACGGTATTTATCATATCTATATAAATAGATTTAGAAGCAGATAAGTTACGATTAAGAGAAATGACCTTTGTGTGTGTAATATAATAACGAAAGATGGTTAATTTATGTTTATATGCAGAATATATGAATATAACCTATCTCCCAAAATCATGGACAATTGCCGTTACGATTAATTAATATCAAATCGCTAGTTACATGTTATAGATTTATGAAGTAATCCCTAAATCAGTTTTCTAAAACAGATTAGCAACAGATCTCAGACAATGTAAGAGCCCATTCGTCAGTTTTAAATGGTAAGTGTCTCGCTGACCACGGCTAATGTACCACATGACATCTACCAAACTTTGTATCATCACAGTAATATTGTCCTTCAGAAATCATATTTCCCCGACTGAACAAAACACATTTAGTCACTTTCTTCATACACTACAGGTAATTCATTTATTCGACTACCTGACTGGAGACAATCTCACGTCATGTCTATATCAAGAAATACGTTGTTAGATATAGACCGACTGTTCAGCCATTGTTCCAGAATAACCCATCGTTTCTGTAGATATTGCTTAAGGACTCTCATATCGTTCCATGCGACGCATGACATTTATTATGCCAAAATACCTTGCTATATTTGTCTTAATCACGAAGTTTTCATTTAGACAAATATTTTAATTCACGAATCGACCATATCTTCACTACCTTCACTAGATGGCATCGAATTTAAAATATGTAATTATCACATTTCACGAAAATGAGGCATCTTTTATAATGCTGCCAAGCCTTGATCCATTGTATAATTCCATTAACGGATCCAACGCCTCGTGTGACACAGTCATCATGAATAATCAAACGTTTCTTGAATATTCTGTTTCTCATTTGGATCTAAGCCCTGGTTTTCAAGCGAAGAGATCAACTATTGGTGTACATTTTAGTTATATCAGGTGAAGAGTTCAAAATTTTCGTGGTGTATTAAAATTCATGGACTGTAAATTACCTGGGGGGGGGGGCGGGGGGCGGGCACCAGACAGATGCCCCCTCCCAATTTCCGAAGGAAAAAAAAAGAAAGTGTTTTATGTATATGTGTATCACACGACGGTGTGTTGTTTGTTATATTTAAATAAAGAATTTCGATCAAAAATTTCTCTGATTAAATTTTTGATGGGGTATTTATAGTTTCCTAGTGTTTTCTATAGGGTTGTTCATCCGAGCTAGGTTTCCTTCACCTTACTCGAAATCCCTTCCCCAGAATTTATTTGTGACCTTTGCTAGAGGTCTCCTAAGTCCCATGTTTGCTATGTGTGATTTGCTATATTGCGTGAGTGCTATATATAGTTTTCGTGTCGGGACAGCAGTATTCTTCAATCACCCCAGTTGTCAAACTGACCTATATTATTATTATTTATAATATACGTATACTTTCGAATTTCGACGAGTGAATGGTGCGTTAATTATGATTAGAAAAAGAAAACCTATTGTTTTATATGTGTGATCATGTGGGTCACTCCTCGTATAATTTGTTCTTAAAATGAGGTGGCTGTACTCGAACTAGGGTCCATACATTTTTATATTTAGTTGTATATCTCCAGACTCGAGTTTGGGCCGCTCTCAATTTAGTTTATTAGCCAAAGTGTTCCAAATGTTTTTTATTTAACTGTACAGTACGGGAGCTGTATAGTTGTTCAGATAAAATACAGAAAGTTAGAAGGGTTTGAAAGGGTTCCTAATCCCTTTATTTATGTTATGTTTGCATGTGTATGTTTGTGTTCTATGTGGGATGTTTTTCTTGGGCTCTTTCATGGGCCTGTCCACTTCGCGTGGCGCCATGTGATTTAGCCCCATGGCGTCATTACCTCGTACTTACCCCACATAGTTGCCCTGTCCCATCCCTCTTAAGGAGAAATGGTAATGTAAGGAAAGTATTACTTTATAGAGTTCTCATTAAATTATATATTATATTATATTATAGTTTAGCTTGAAGATAGACTTCCGTTTCTATGCTAATATTTAATTTTTGTTTATGGCACATATATTTTCGTTCTTCCCTCCAGGGTAGTTTTGGGTGGGATCGGGGCCTCGGTCCGCATTTGCGTAGCTCCCCTACTTAGGCGTTATACCAGTGTCTCTTTCCCACCACCTCCTCTGTTAGGTAGCCCTGGCAGGCTATCGACCTATTCTGACAACCTGCCCACAGGCCAGCATAGTTGCCGTTATGTAATTTGTTATTTTATATAAGTTCTTTTTATATCAAAATTTCCATCTAGATAGAGTATATTCCTGCGGTACCTTTCTCTTTTTTTTTTTAATTTCCAAAATGACTTCTATCCTATGCTTTTGCGTCTTTTCACATAGCACCATTGTATGTATTTTCCTAAAGGGTTCTCTTTTACACAGTGGACATTTTGGCGATACTCTGATCATATGCCGTCGCAATCCCACCTCTCCTGTCAACCACACATTGTGCATGAATTTGAAGCAGAGGCTTTGAAATTTTAGGGAGCCTAGTTTCGCCCAGTGTCCCCATGCTCTACCCCAATTTATATGTATATTTTCTTGCTCCACCTTAGATCTTACCATTTTTGTATTTTGTTCCCTTAACCATTTATACGTCAGTTTTTCATCTTGTTCCCATAGTTCTATGGTACTGTAAATTACTGGCTATTTTCCTAACATATCAACCATGTTGATACAGCGTAACAAAGTAGGACTAATATTTTGTTACTTGTGTAAACTTAGGTTCCGCATAAATTGCAATAAAGCTTTAAAATGCTTTGAAGGCAAATTAATATTTATCTTCACGTATTAATAAGACCATCCAGTCTCGAAAAATTGATATGGCCCATACAGCATGTAATTCAAAATAGATTCACAGGAAACTTTCGGTTTGAGGATTTTAAACCTATTTACATCTCTACCAAATAAATATGGCGTGCATCAGGATTAATTGACATACGTTTCTGATATGCCACATTTTTAAAAATCTGTGTCTAGGTTATTAAGACTATGACATGTTTTACCTATTGCAAATGGTTGTTGCTTATCCAGTCACGTTATTTCATTTAGTCATATGCATCGTGTCAGATATCTAGAGACATGGTGTATCTGTATGAACCTGTTAAATAATTAATTGATTGTTATTACTGCCTATTAAATAATTAATTAATTGTTACTACTATCTATTAAAAATGATTAATTGATACATTTATAGTCGTTTCTCAAAAGCCGCTCTTGCCTTGAAAACAAAATATTTTTGATAAGGTGTCTAATGTGAATGAGACAAAGATTATCTGTGCAAAATTTTAATAATAATAATAATAATAATGTATTTATTTAATGATCATAACACATGTATGATTAAAAGCTGATATTTCATATGATCCTCGTAAAAATTGTTTGCTGTCTCCATCTGTATATACATCAGTTAAAACTCCTGATCTTACTTTAGCACTATCCTATTTGCAATATTCGTGTTCGGTATAGTCATTTCATGAGAATAAATTAAAAATATGATTGGTTAATACATTTTAACATATTTTAATTGCATCCAAATGGCATTTGTGTCCTTTCTACCAGTAATTATATTAAACAAATACTTTTCTTCCATTCAATAACGAAAGATGCCATCTTTTGTCGTCAAATGTTAACAAGTTTCTAGTTTTTGGGATGGTGGTAGAAGTCAAGCAAATTTATTTGCTAGTTTTATATGGTTGGTGTACAATTTCGATAGCGTTTGTCATTTGAGTCTTTCTGATTTCAGTGAAGCATATTTATTAAGGAGGGATAAGCTAATGTGAGACCAAGATTTTAACTCGTTATCTGGCTCGAGTGAAGAAGAAAAAATTATGAAACGGAGCTGAAGGTGCGCCGGGTAACCAAACGGTTCAAGGCACCGAGCATTGTCCGCGTGGGTTCTTGTCTCGTGAACGGCTAATGTGGGTATGTGAGAGAAATGCCAGTAAATGTATTGGTGGTTTATACCGGGGGTTTTCTCGGGGTCTTCCTCTACCTCTTACACTGGCCGGCCATGTATAACCTATCTTGCCATGAGAAATGACGTCAAACCCAAAAACAACAACGATGACAGAGGGGTGTGCTTAACATATATAACACTTTAACATAAAACGTATCGTAACAACATATCAGTATCACCAACCATAGTTTTTTTTTGAAAAATCGGATTTTATATTTCCAGATTGGTAGATGTGTATCTTGAAAGTTCAGCCGAATCGAGTACCACCACTACAGGACAAACTTGAGGAAACCTTGCAAGAAACCTTCTCACATTACGAGCTAGTAGCATAATAACCCTAAGTTGACGGTCAGCCGCCTAATTTTTGACCCTATGGCCTAGGTCCAGGGCCAGCCACGTACTGGTATGCTGTTTGATTCATTTATAGAAAATGTTGAATGCATTCACTGTTATAAAGATTTCTTCACTATAAATTACAATTTTAATCATTTTCATTTTAGTATTTAAGACGATACTTCACACGCATTAGCCATATGTAACCTTGACCATTGTGTTGTGCCTGTTGCAAATACGTGTATAGTTAGCTTTTGTTTGAAGATATTTATAGGCCTGAGAAAAATAAATTGTCTAGAATGATGGTATATGATATCTTTGATTTGAAAATTATGCTTATTTTTATAGGAATTAACTTGAAACAAAAACTTAAACGATTCGCCTATGTTGCGCCTAAAGCTTAAAGGACTTTTCTCTGGCTGTTAAAGTAAATTGGTATTAGTGTTATAGTTTTCTTTTAGATCTAGATATTTTATTATAGTACCAACATGCGTATACATTATTAATGAAAAGGTTACTCATCTGACCTAGTCAACATCCTAGAAATGTAAACCAGTCATCATATTGGGTAAGTGGTTTCTTTCCTGTGTACTATCCACAGGGGAGTGGCCTTAGCTACTATGATAGGCATTTCGCCAATTATTTTTAATGAAACGGATCTACTAATTAGCTCGTTAATCTATTCACTGTATCTTATCATCATATCTAACCACATATTTTCAGACTGCATATGATATTAATAAGGTCATGAAAGTTATATAATTGAATGTCATATACCAACTAGAAACATTATATAATGCATCTATATTGTGATCGTAAAAGTCAAGTCAGCAGTAGCGATTTTTTAAAAAAAACGGAAACATTGTCATTCAAGTAATATATGCAGTATCTGAGAAAAAACCTTTGTCGGTGACGGAGAATGCTACAAAGTAATAACAAAAAAACAACAAGGTCGTTTGACAGGAAAATACATAGGTCCTGCATATGTATAGTGTAATTATCTATAAATATCCTAAATATATTCCACTATGTGGATACAATTCCCATATGATAATCAAAGATTTAGTAAAAACGGTCAGATCAAATAGTACCAATAATACGAAATAAGAATGAAAAATAAGAATTTTATATCTGATAGATTTGACAAGACGTTACAAGATTTCAGGACAGTTATCGGTTTAGAGGTCAATCACTAGATTCACTTGCTAAAATACTGAAGGATAGCAAATTCGCAGAAACAATAAACCATTTTGAGGAAATTGAACCTAAAATTTTAAGAAAAATAATTATTCATATGAATATATGGATTCATGGAATAGTTCCAATGAAATTTACTACCATTCCAGAAAATTTATTTCATACTCTTCTGCGCAGGTAATATTGCACTGGATGATCAGAGCGTAAATGATATTATGAAACATAAAGTTAAATGATCTTGCGACCTTCCGACTACTAAGTAAATAAAGATATTTTATGTTAGGTGATATTTTTGAAGAACTTAGGTATGTGTATAAATAATTATAAACCAGACCCAGGTCATTGTTGTACTGTACCAAGGTCATTATTGTACTATACACGGGTCATTATCGTACTGTACCAAGGTCATTATTGTACTATACACGGGTCATTATCGTACTGTACCTGAACTACCACATGATGCTAGTTTGAAAGCATGTAAGGTAGAAATGGAATAGTTAAGCAATTATGATATGTTTTAATGATTTAATCTTGAATAAGGAAAGCAATATGCATGATAATAAATACTCCAGCATCAAATCATGAATAATATGCAGATGAGAGCAATAAAATAAAAAATCAAGGCTATCATGACAAAACTAAGCTAAAAGAGTTCGTTATCGATTTAGACAATAGTCATTGTCGGCGATGTCACAACCAATGCCGTCAGAATCTTTAAAGTGGAAAGTGATAAAGAAAAGGAATGATGAAAATACAAGGTCTTCAAGGTCTGATTCTTAACCTGGACAAGTGCTAGAAATAGATTAGAAGTACGAATGTGTATGAATGTTTTAAATATTAGCCTCTGGAACCTTGGCAGAACGATTTATTTCCACTAAAAATAAACTAGTTCAAGTGAAAAATGTTAGAAAAAACTTTCAATAAATTATTTTTACTAAAACCTCCCCCCAATTATAGTATTCACCATCGCAATTTAAAGTTACATCTCCAGTTAGGAAGAAACTAAAGAAGAGTCATATGACAGTTTTATTCGATGAGGACCTGTTAGGAAAAGAGTCATATGACAGTTTTATTCGATGGGGACCTGTTAGGAAAAGAGTCATATGACAGTTTTATTCGATGGGGACCTGTTAGGAAAAGAGTCATATAACAGTTTTATTCGATGAGGACCTGTTAGGAAGAGAGTCATAGGATAGTTGTATTTGATGAGGACCTGTTAGAAAGAGGGTCATAGGACAGTTGTATTATATGAGGACGTGTTAGGAAGAGAGTCATAGGACAGTTGTATTCGACGAGGACCTGTGGTTACAGTCATACGTTGAACTTAATGTGTCTTTAAGACACACATCAACAATAAGTTTCAAAAAGATAGATTTTCTTAATGAATACATCTGACTGCAGAAATCAGATGGGACACGTAAGAAAGAGAACTAATTAAAACTATCTACTGACAATAAACTATTTAAAACCTCAAAAGGGTATTTCATTTGCAAAACGAGCAATAATAACTGAAGAAAACGTTTTAATCAGTTTAGAGAACAATAAAAATGGCGGACCAATACAAAAAGTATGTGAACGTTTGGAGCTGATATACGTAAAGATTGTATACTTAACTAAATTATTTGTCACCTTGAAATTAATTTATTATCATGAAATATACGATGTCACGATCCGTCTTGCACCATTTGATGATAAACGCCAGTGTGTTACTAACGTGGGTCCCTTACCTTATGGGATTGTTTGCTCTAGTATTTCTCTCTCATTCCACCTTGTAATAAAACTGAAATTCCAGTGTCATTAAAAGTTTATTTATTTTGTTTTCTTTTAAATTTTAACTATTTTGTCTACAAAAAATGTTGGTACTACACTATTTTTAGTAAAATATTTTCCATAGACTTCTTATGTTTTAGATAAAGATCACTCAGAATGTTACATTTTCACAGTGATCTTCTAGGTCAGAAGTACACTTTTGTTCTGTCACTAATATGGATATCCCATAATGCCTGCCACTGAATCCTACCTTTATTCTCTCTCTGTCTCTGTCTCTCTCCCTCTCTCTCTCTCTCTCTCTCTCTCTCTCTCACACACACACACACACACACCAACACTTCTCCATCCGATTCCTGTTCTTAACGTATTAAACAAAATGTGACGGAACATAGTTAAATCCACAAACAGTAGTTAATGTTTTCGATTATGTGAAAAGAGAGAATGTATCCAAGAAAACGTATATTATTTTAACATTGTCATCAATTCTATCACATAAATATTGGGCCATCATCTATTTTAAAATAACGAGAATCAAAAATAATGATGCATTTCCGGATAGATCATCATCATTAACTTGGAACATACTTCATCTATTATTATTATTATTATTATTCAACCTTTTTAATATCTTCAACTGACTGCAAGAGTCTTTCCTTCGATATCTGCGTTTAATTCAATTAATAATTTCTTTAACCTGATTTAGCTTTATCATGTATTTAATTTAGTGCTAATGTCTGTCTATGTATTTGATAATTAATTTCTTTTGTTTTACATGCTTTTTAATGGCACTTCATTACTCGTACTTGACATATTTCAAGATCTGTTCATCTGAGACGCATATCATTTATTCCTTCATTCCTCAGTCCTTTATAATCTTTAACAAAGAAGTAAAGTCACCATATTTCTTCATCGGTCGAGCTTTGATTCATTTTATAAATTTCTTCAGCAGGTATTTTTCTCCAATATTCATCAGTTCCACAGCTTTAAGTATAAAGTCGTTTGTAAGAACTTAACACAGCAGCTGGCGCAGGTTCTGCAAGTCTTGATATACTGTTTCATATTCTCCGTGTCTATTTTCAATGAGAAAGTTAATTTTTTCATTATTATATCACCAATAACGATCTAGAGGGACAACTACTTTAGATACGTATTTTGAGTTTTGATTTAATGTAATCTTGATCAGTTGGTAATGGGACTGATCAATTAGACAACACGTTTCAGATATGAAAGTGTATACGAAACCTATATATTGATTTTACCAACACTCGTGTACTTTCATGTGATAAATTTCATTTCACACATTGCTGCACATTTTTTCACTGAATCAGCATTGTCAAGTTTTAAAGTGTATTGATCAAAAAGTTTCGTAATTTGTGTCTAAAAGAGTAACTTTCTATGTAATATGTTTGTATCTCGTTAACTTCATTTGCTACATTGTGTTTTGTTGCCCGAGTTTTAAAACCTAAAAAATGTTAAACTGGGTTACAGGCCAAGAATAAGGTCCACTGCTTGTTATTATTTTTAAAAATAATTTTTGTTTTAAATCTTAGGGCCAACGTTTACTTAAATAAACGTTTATTATTTCTTTGTATTCACAGAACTGTACTCACTTCATTGTGATTTTTTTAAACGGTGAAATAAAGGACCCCTTCTAGCTTCCCTGCGTTAGCTCAAGAGCTCGAAAATAATGTATGGACTCTATGGTCTTAAACTAGGTAATATAAAAGAGCGAAACAAATAATTTCTTTCCATGGACATCAAAGTGAAAACTTAAAAAAGAACTTTAAGTATTGTGAATCAAATCCCAAATAGTCCTAAAGGTATTATCGCAGGTCAAGAAGTATAGAGCGATCTGAATTAATTACAATGTTGCATGTGCTGATGTGCCAATAGCCTAGACTGGTATCGATGTGCTAACAGACTTAATGTATCATACTTATCTCATCCAAAAACAAATGACTTCGAATGAATTCACAATAATAAAAAATAATTTTTTAGCTGGAAAAGTATTAGTGAGCGCCTTGTAATTCCAGTGAATAATTTAAATAGATAAATCCTCGTAAATTAAAACTAAACACAAAACAATGAGAAAGATTCCACTATGGATATTAAGAAAGGAATGAGTAAATTCCGATGTAAGCAACTTTATACATTTCTTTTCTTGACCTACGTGCAATTACCATTTTCTGAAATTGACGTCATCTTAATGGAAATTTACCGCAAACCGTAAAAAGTTCGTCTCTGGAATCATAATCAAAGCTATATTTATAACTCAAACTGGAGTAAACATGTTTACAATTGATACTTTTCTTAAAACATAGCTTACAGTGATAGACAATTATAACTATCTAGTTTGAATTTTTACAAAATAAATATCACTAGTCAGGTTGGCCCTTATAATTTGTAATCATCAACAACCAAAAAATTATACATAAAATACAAATTAAATATACATAACAATAATAACATATTTTTAAATTTTATACAACCATATCTTTTTATTCTATTTAGTTTGTTTTAGAATTTACAGATTTTCTATTTCTATATCGTGAATTTGAAAATATTAAAACTGGAGGAATAAACACCACCAACACCAGTAGTTAAGTGGGGCGATTCAGCGACAATGAGAATTAGCATTAAAATACCCCTTGGGCCTGTATAGCGACAAGGGAAATTTAACATTAACCACCCTGGGCCTGTATAGCGACAAGGGAAATTTAACATGGGCAAAAATCCCTGGGTCTGTATAGCGACAAGGGGAATAAACATGGGGAATATATTTTGGGCCTGTATAGCGACAAGGGGAATTAACATGGGAATAAATTGTGGGCTTGTATAGGGACAATGGGAATAAATCGTGGGCCTGTATAGGGACAAGGGGAAATTAACATGGGAGTTTTTTTTTTTTTTAAATTTTAAAAAAGGGTAGGCAATCGAAAGTCAATCTCTTTGCGAGAAATGTGGGTGGCCCTGAAAAGGGCCTTTGGGTTTCTTCTTCTTCTTCTTCTAACTCCTTAACTTCTTTATCCATCCTCTTATTTTTTCCATCATTCCTTTCTTCTTCTTCTTTTCTCTTTCTGGTATCCAGTCCGGGTGACCCATGGCTCGGAACTTCTGTTGGATTTTTATCCAGTTAGCGTTCAGTTTCTCTAGTTCTTCCTTTTTCTTTCTATTTTCTTCTTCTTTTCTATCTTTTGCCCACCTGTCCTTTATTTTCTCCACTTCTTCATCTATCACCTTTCTCATCTTTTCTTCCCCTTTTTTCAATCTTTCAACACTCCTTTTGACAAAGGGCCACTCTGACCTTTTTTTCTATCTCTTCCAAAAACCTTCTTACTTCTTCTACCTTCTCCAGGGCCTCTTTTAATGTTCCCACTCTGACATAAGGGGAATTTATTAGCCCTCTCAGTCTCTTCACTTCTTCTTCAATTAATCCTTCTATCATCTCCCTGGCTAATTTTAGTTCGTTCACGTAGTGCACACTGGTTCTTAACCTCCAATCTCTTTCAATCCTTTCAACTCCATATTCACCATCCACCATCCAAACATAAACATGCCTTAAATCATTGAACAGTTGGGACACTTCCATCTTCTTTTTTTATCCTTTGTAGAATGGTTTGAACGACGAATACTGTGGGTTCTTATAGTGAAAGCGCGGACGTGATGGAAAACATCCCTCTAAGACATAAAATTGATATTACCTAGATCATAACCTAACAACGCGCGGACGTGAAGGAAAACATCCCCTACTTTTCTCATTTCATATGATCTACTATCCACACAATCGTACGTGAGCGGTTACAAAACCCAAACTATACTCTCCACATACGCTAAGAAACAATAAACAAACCCATAATCTACTATTCACACAAACGTACGTGAGCGCTTACAAACACAAACACACAAACACATACCCTCACACTAGGAAAAAAAAGAGTCAGTGTTTATATTCACACTAATCTACATACACACATTGGCAAATCGATTGTTATTTCTTTTCTAGAGTATTGGGTAGCCCTGAAAAGGGCTGTTTTTTTGAACTCCAAGATACCTGGTTAATGATGGCACCTTCCAGGCCTGGCACCACACACACATCTTCTTCCCCAGTCTCTTTTCACTCGTTTTGGGGGAAGAGCAGAGGCGGGATAAGTGGCTTCAGAATCCCAATTTTCTGTCTCTGGGATTCTGAAATTTCCTCTCTCCTCTTCTTTGTTTCTTCTCTCCTCCTCTTCTTTGTTTCTTCTCTCCTCCTCTTTCATCCTTCCCTCTTCTACTAGGGCCTCTGCAGCCAGCTCATTCACTATACGCCTGGCATATTCCAGGTGTACATGAAGTTCAAGCAGTTTTGCTAGTCTGGTGTTCATTCTCTTGATCAATCAACAAGGGTAGCTAGACTGCCGAACGAGTTTCAATTTATACTGAAAGCGCGGACGTGATGGAAAACATCCCCCCAAGACAAAATTGAGTTAGTTAGTTAGTTGGATTATAGTGGTTTTCGTTCTTTTGAACATGTACCACTTTTTTATTCACGCACTGCGTGATTTTTAATTACTCCTGGGGGAAGGAAAAGGAGCCTCATCCCCCAGGCTTTTATGTACTCAAAGAGTACTTTTTAATTTAGCCACTCAGGTGTAGGACTAACTAGTCCTTAACAACCTGACTGAAAGGCTAATAGACATGAGTGGGAATAGTCACACCACACACTCGTGTTTCTTAGTTGGATTGAAATGCCCCAGGTGTCAAACCAATTAGTATGTGACTCCAGCCACGATTGGTCGGCAGCGATGACGTCACATTAGGACACCCGGTCTTGTGGCATTGACGAAGTGGCCCGCTTTTTTGATATCATCAATTGCCTTTCCCAGTCCGATATTCCGGTAGACAGAGCCTTCCTTTTTTCCACTCTGTTTAGGTGGTGCAGGTTCATCAGCTTCATCGCCGCTGGATGATGATACTTCCAGGGCCGCTGCCAGCGTGGAAGTTTCAAATTCTTCAGTGTCGTCTGCCAACATTGCCTGGATTTGGCTGAGTATGTTAGTAGAAATAGCTGTGGAAGCTTGATTTAAAAGTTCAGCCAGATGTTGTTTAAGAGACAAGGAGACGGTTAGGAGTATTTTTTTTTTTTTTTTTTTTTTCGTTTTCTTTTTTTTTTTTAATTCATGAATTCCTTATTTATTTTGATTCCCTATCTTATTGGTTTGGAATGAAAACTTGTTTTATGGTTGTTTGTATGTTATTATGGAGTCCTGTTTTAATTAATTCCTATTTTCCTATTTTAATTTTTTGTGGCCTTAATTGGTTTTTATTATTCGGGGTATGAACGGCTGTGTCAGTTTGTGAACCTACGAGACCTAGCAGGCCGTCATAATTCCCAAACAGTGATTTTGTAATATTCGTCCTTAACTGGTTTTTATTATTCGGGCTATGAACGGCTGTGTCAGTCTGTGAACCCACGAGACCGAGCCGGCCGTCATAATTCCCAAACAGTGATTTGTTATATTTTTAACTGGTCTTTGATTTACTTTCTTAGATTTTTTTGAGTAGATTGGATTCGTGTATAAAACTTATGATATTTTTGAATGTTAGATTAATATTGGGGTTTGTGTTCATCAAGAATTCTGGGTATGTTGTAGGGGATCCAATTTTATGCTGTTTAACTTTAAACTTAGCCCTTTCTTTTTCAAGTGTATGGCAGTTGTTAAAAATATGCTCTATGTCTTCTGGGACCCTGCAGTGGTAGCAGTTAGGGTTATGTGGTTGTGGTCCTATGTACTGTCCGAAGCTGTTAGCCAGCTTGGTTTTGCCCGTGAGTATTCTATTTATGAATTTTTGTTCACTGCCTTTTGTTTTGGGTGGTTTCCTATTTCTACATACTTCTTTAATGATGGTTTTTAGTTTCCTGCCTTGAGTGCTTGTGTTCCATAATTCCTGCCATTTATTATCAATGAGGGTTTTAGATATGCTATTGAGTTCGCATATGCTATAATCTAGGTTGATGTGAGTGGTTTCGTTTAGTTTTTGTTTAGCTGTTATATCTGCCATATCGTTACCTGTTATGTTAATATGGGATGGTATCCACATAAATTCTACTTGTAAGTTATTATTGTTCAGTATTTTTAACAATAAATTGGTTTGCCTAAGATAGTTTTCTCTTGATTTGGTGTTGTTATTAAGTATTGAGTTTATGACGCTTAGCGAGTCACTTATTATTACCGCTTGGGGTATTTTGTTCTCTTTGATCCATTTGAGTGCTTCAAGTATGGCCCAGAATTCAGCTGTGTATATAGAGCAGAGGTTAGGTAGTCTTCGTCCTACTTTAATGTTAAGTTCGGGGATTACGTAAGCTGCTGCTGTTCTGGGTGGTTCTGTAATTTTGGATCCATCAGTGTAAATCTTAATGTAGTTGCAATATTTTGAGTTGATTTCTTCTGTACAGATTGTGTTTAGTTTGAGTTCCTGTTCGTTTTTATTGCCATATTTCGTAATGAGGGTGTTAACTGTGGGGTTGATATTTATCCATGGTTCTTTGTCATAGTGATTTGCAATTTCTGCTTGGAGTTTGTCTATAGGAAGTTGTTCAACTAATTGATGGACTAATTTCCCTGCTGGTATGTTTTGTGATAATTTAGTTCTAAAAGGTATGTTGCATTTATTTATAGCTAGCCGGGTGGGGTGTGTGTCGGGGTGTGTTGTTAGCCTGGCTGCATATCTGAGGGTGAGTTCTTGTCTTCTAAGGTGGAGCGGCAGTTCTCCAGTTAAGATTTGAAGTTCCACTAGTGATGTGGATGGTAGTGCACCAGTGCAAATAATTAGGGCCTTTCTTTGTATGCTATCTAGTTTTTTGAGGTTATTTTGCGGTGCCGAGTTGTAAATTTGGCATCCATAATCTAGTTTAGATCTAATTAACGATTTATATAAAGCTAGTAAGGTTTCTTGATTGGATCCCCAGGTGGTTCCTTTAAGGGTTGTAAGGAGGTTAAGGTCTTTATTACACCTTTTGACTAGTTCGTTTATGTGGTGTCCCCAGTTTAGCTTGGAGTCATAATGCATTCCTAAAAATCGTGCTACATTTACGAATTTAATTTCTTGATTTTGGATGGTGAGTTTGGGAAACTGATTTTGTAATTTACGTTTGGTGGTGAATAATACTGCTATGGTTTTTTCATGGGATATTTTGAAACCCCATTTATCAGCCCATTTCCCTATTTTGTTTAAACTTGTTTGAATATCGCTGATTACTTTGTGGTTGGAGGGGTTTCCTGCTCTCCATAATCCACTATCATCAGCAAATTGTGAGAGTTCAATTAGTTTTGATGTTAAGTTGGTGTCCAAGTCATTAATCATGATGTTGAAAAGGGTTGGGCTGAGTACGCTCCCTTGTGGTGTACCGTTTTCAAGTGTGTGTGGTTCAGAGTAGGTGTCGCCGACTCTGGTTGATATTTTACGGTCAGCGAGGAAGTTTTCAATGAATTTAAACATTCGACCTGTGATGGCGTAGTGGTTGAGTTTGGCTAATAAGCCTTTGGTCCATACAAGGTCGAATGCCTTTTCGAGGTCAATAAATACTGCAATTAAATTCCTATCAGCTTTGCGTTTGGAGTTGAACGCCAATTTAATTGCGGTTTCTAATCGTATTAGTTGATCCGTGGTGGATCTTTTGTTTCTAAATCCGCATTGATTATCGGAGATTAAATTATTGCTCTCTAGGTGGTGTTTGAGTCGGTTGGTGACTATGGTTTCCATGATCTTACAAATGTTGTTTGTTAGGGAAATGGGTCTGTAGGAGCTAATATCGTTAGGGTCTTTTCCTTGCTTGGGTATTGGAATTACTATTGCGTGTTTCCATTTATCGGGTAGTTTGCCTGAGGTCCATATTTGGTTTAGTAATTTAATAATTGTTTGTTTAATGTTATTTGGGATATTTTTGTATATTGTGTATCCTATTTGATCTTCCCCTGGGCTAGTTTCGTTTTTGGTTTTCAATGCTAGGTCCCATTCGTAAGTTGTAATGTCTTTATTTAGGTTCGAGACTTTGGGACCGAGGTCTTTAAAGAGATTACTATGGGTTCTTTCTACTTTGTCCCTATGTAATTGAAATGCTGGGGTGTGGTTGGTGTTGCTACTCATATCTGAGAAATGCTGAGCTAGTCGGTCAGCCTTTTCTTTATTAGTAATGGCTCCAGCTATTTTTGGAGTGGTGTTAGTTGTCTTTCCTCTAATTGATCTAATCTTATCCCAGACTTGTTTGGTACTAGTTGTGATATTGATATTCGTGCAGTAATTATGCCAAGTTGATTCAAACAACGCGCGGACCTAAAAGAAACAGTCACTCACTTTTTATACTACCCATTACTAATTTCAAAATTTTCATTGATCACTTCAATATACTATCCACATACGCAAAGCAATCAAACCCCAAATCTACTCTCCCCACACGTCAAACAGCAAAAAAAACCATGATCTTAATCTACTATCCACACAAACGTACGTGAGCACTTACAAACACACAATCCTATACACAAACACATACCCTCACACTATAAAAAAGAGTTAGTGTTTATATTCACACTACTCTACCTACACACATTGGCAAATGGATTGTTATTTCTTTTCTAGAGTATTGGGTAGCCCAGAAAAGGGCTGTTTTTTGTTTGCTATGGCAATCTTTTAGTTTCTAAGAATGCGACGTCCTCTGAGGATAGACTTTCTGACGATAGGTCTGCTTCTTCGGAAAGAGAAGAAGAACTCTTTGGTGTCGATATGACAATCGACAAAGCCTCTGTCAGGTTCAGGTTCCGGCTGCTGCTGCTGTTGTTCTTGTTGCTGTTACTGCTGTCTCTGAAGTCTGTACTTCTCTCTCCATTCTTCTTTCTCCCTGTTCACTTCTTCTCTGAAGAGCTCTTCTATCAGGTCTTCAGTGACTTTTAGCATTCTCACATTCTCTATCTCTTCTGGCTTCGGTATCAGACTGTGTCTGACCCTATGCAAATTCACGTAGGCTTCGTTTAGCTTAGCTAGTTTGGAGCACATCTTCGTAGGAGGATGAGTCGACAATAGATGGTTAGACTGGAAACTACCCCGGTTCTTAAAGTCAAAGCGCGGACGTGAAGGAAAACATCCCTCTACGGTTTTCGAGCCGCAACGTTCAATGAGTGTCATGAGAGGGATAGTAAGAAGTCAAAGAGCATGAATCAACATTCCTATAGCCAAACAAAAGACAAAGGCATTTTTTTTCAAAACAACATTTTTTATTCAAAATCACTTAACACTAACCAACAACTCTATCATTTTTAACAATAATCCAACAATATAACATCAAACAATTTTTTCAAATCTCAAACAATTTTTTCAAATCTCAAACAATTTTTTCAAATCACAAACATTTTTTTTCAATTTACACATTATTTTGGACAGGGTTGACAACGTTGTGAATGAAATTGTGATTTCCACTGTTGGAAGTCATTAGGCTATTGATGGACACTACGTTTCCTAGCTTGAGACAAAAGATAAGCATAATGGTCACAAAACCATCGATCTAAGGAATAGCCCAGGCTGCGATGATGCAGAAAATACACACAATATTGCCCACACACCAAGGAATCTGTGCCTTGTAATTTCATATTATTGAATCGGGTGATCTGAGCATTTCTTCTCATAAAGTCAATGATATCGTCTTCCAAAGGGGGCAATCCGTACGAATCGAAATATTCCACACATCCTTCTTGAGGAAAGTAAACGGCTACCCAGTGGGTTCCTGGGAGATGACTGTCGTCCGTGTTGATCACATAAGCTAGATGGTCTTGAGGTTTGCGATGAGGGAGTTCATCTTTAGCACAGACGACAGGATTCCAAGAAGCCGTATACGAACTGTGGTTCAAAAGATAATAAAGTTCCCAGGTATCCATTTTATGTGTGGTTTCTTTTCTTCACAGGTAATGATAAGTCATCAATTCGATCCTGACCTTTTGCTTGAAAATGTCTGACAAGTAAAAGGCGTTTGACTCCGACTTCTTATTCTGGTCAAAGAGAGATTCGATGCGACGGCACTCCAGAGACGTTAATGGAGGAGAAGAATGTTTATCAAAGCCTTTATACCACTCGTTCAACACGAATTCTATCTCGATGACACCCAAAGCTTTGTCCAGATATTCGTCCAATTTTTCTTCTTGGCTCAACATCAGACATTTCTCGTGTTGAATTTGACTGGGATGATCGTTGTGACATCCATAGCACTCTTCCTTGATCAATTCTTTCATTACATCTGTCAGGAATGTAGCAAAACAGGAGACTAAATGGGTTTCTTGTTCTGGCCATCTTGACTTCATCATGATCACTTCTTCGTCTTGGGATTCTTCTTCTTCTTTCACAGTCTCCTCACATTCCATGTCTACAGTTTCTCCATTAGGTAAAGAAGGATAACAGTCTTCCATAGCTTCTAATAATCTAGAATGACTTCTCTCAAACTGTTGATTTCTATCGTATTATCGAATTCTGCATACAGGATGACGTTCACTGTGTTCCCTGCATCCAGTGGACTCGCAAACTGAATTTCCACACGAATTTGACCGGATTTTATAGGGTGGAAATGTCCCTCGTCGCTGCCTTGGTCTGGAGTGAAATCGAAAGCCCACAAAGCATAGCCTCCTGCATAATCGTCGTACGTAATACCGTGACTGGTGTTGGTTCCTAACTGTCCGGTGGCTTCGTACAGCGACAAGTACGATCTCAAATAATTCCTGTCACCAAAGTTAGGCTCAAAGGGTCGGGTACACAAGGTCTTTCCATCGCGACTGACTTCAATCTTGGACACATTGTAATGATGAAAGTTGAAAGGATTTTCATGGTAGGCTCCGTTGAAGGCTGAATTCTTGACGATACCAACAATCAAACGCTTGGGTAACTGTCCTTGGAACAGATGATCTTCGATCATGGATCGCTGTCCAGCAGGAATGGTGAAGGTTTTCACTTCCACGCGACGTATCGGATACTTGGCAGTCGTTCTGCTCAACGTCTGACTGACGTCGTTTCCCACTTTAGGTAACACTTCCACACGACGCACGTAGAGTCTGGTTTCTTGGATGATGGTTTTGTAAGTGGAACCATCAGCAGCCATCAAATGGAAAGCGGCACTGCTGCGATTCAGTCTCAAGCGGATATCCACCCCGTTCAGCAAATACTTTTCTTGTAACCACATGTCTAGATGCAAGCGATCCATCAGTTCTAAACTACGACTTAGATGAATTTTCGTTCGTCGTTCTACAAATCCCGTTGTATTTGAAGCATCCCCAGCAAGTGTAAGGCCGTTGAACTTAGTCGCTTTGTCAGGTTTCCATACCACGCAAGCATCCAGATGAGTGTTCTTGGCTTCTTTTCCGTACGTCAAGAGATTTTCCAGGTACGCTGATAAGGGTAAGTATCCATGCTGCTGCTGACCAGTTTGTTATTCGAGTACAAGTCCACTTCGGTAAACAAGGAATGCATGAAATTGTTGACGGGAGCTACTGCATCATCATTGTCTAGGTTAGCGTTGGGTGGTTCGATCACTTTCACTTTCAAGCACAGGTAACTGCTATTCAGATCGATGTAATCTTCGGGCTGTCCTTTGATTTCAAACTCGATGGGAGCGGAATCGGTCAATGAGGAGACGGGATGAAATTCCACCCACTGGGATTCTTGCATCGTCATCATGGTGGGGGGCATGGCAAACAGATCCAGTTCCGACTTGGAACAAGCGCAAGATTCTCGGTGCATCATTTTGTTCTGTGTCTCAATAATCGAAAACGTGTAAGTCTCGAACGGTTCTTCTTTTCTTTGCCTTTCTCGCTTTAGAAGTGTGAAGTCTGGTGAAAGAGTGTTTTCTTCGTCGTCTCTTTCTGCCTTGTCCTTGCTGAATGCCTGACTCGGTAGCGTGCAGGGCATTTATAGGTGTTTCTCGGCGGCCCAAAAGGTCTTTGCCCGTTTGCAGCAAGACATTTTTGCCTGCCCTCATGAAGGCTTCTTTACGGTTTTGTTTGTCAATGATGACATTTTGGAGAAATTCTTTGCCTTGCGTCAGTGCCGCATCTTTCAAGGCGTGCAATCCGCGTGTCACCATCGGTTTCAACACCGGGGCCACCGAACGAAAGGCCGATTTTAACATATCTCCTAAACCGTGTCCTCGCTGTCGAGCAACCCCTCGGTACACTGGATACATGACTTACGAGTCGTGAGAGAACCGTTTTCGAAAATGGAGTTTCACCGTGACTTTTCCTTTGGTGAATGGAATATTTTGTCCCAGATCTCCTTTTATAGCAATGTTGACCGTGTCCAAATACGACTTGCTGACAGGTAAATAGTGAGGATGTACAAATTCGCGGTGGACGTGGTAAGTGTTTCCACCTTCCTCGTCAGCGTTCGTGGCAGAATCCACTTTGAAAGGAATGACACGCAGTAACGGCACAGAGGTGTGTCCCACCACGTTGTACTCCACCACATCGGAATACACGAACATCAAATTCAGTCCATGGTTCAGTTCTACCGGGGCACGAAATAACTTGCTAAAAGACTCGTTGTTGTAAATGATTGGTAATTCCTTTTTCTTGATTATGGCCATTCTCATGTCCATGTCTCCGCCCAACATGTCAAACAATTCAGGACAAAATAAAATGGACAGGATTTTACTCCCGTCAAATTTCATCAAGAAGCGACGAGCTGCTTTGTGGTATTCCATGGTGACACTTTTTTTGACACTTTCCAAAGCTTTCAGAAACACGACATTAAACCTGGAGGCTATGGTGCTGACCAAATGTTGACCACTAAAATAATAGCCTGGAGGAATGAACAAGTGATAGGTGGTGTACTTTTGATTTTTTGTGCTAGGGGTATTCTTGTCATATTTGCCATAGGTATCCAAGTACTGTTGCAATGGTTCGTCATGAACTTCCACATCAAAAACATTTTGATTGGGAAGGACATTGAGGACTTGAGTCGGATGAATGATTTCTACTAAAGCCACTTCCCAATGGGCTTCGTGATCTAATGGGATGGCCTGAGGTGATTTGGCTGTGTAACAGCACAACGTGTTCTTGGGAAACACCTCCATGGAACTGTCACTGGGTAAGGTTAAGTAAAATTGGTTTTGGTGACTCATAATTCCAGAGTTCTGTGGCTGTCCGAGGGGTTACTGGACGTCAGAGGCGTGTCTCCGCCTAAAATGGGGTCGTTGTTGTTGTTATTGGACTGGTGACTGGCACTGCACTGGACACAAGGTTCCCGTTCGAGGAGAATTTCAGGGAGGGATTGGGAAGCAGGTAACCGATGCAACTGCTCAATAAAATGGTCCACAATTGTTTGTCTCCTTGTTGCAAACTCAAATTGGCAATGGCTGCACCGATGACACAATACACCACGAAGATTTGGCAGAAAAAGACGATTTGCGTTTTAGGCACACGTTCTCCACACCACACCCACAAAGGTTGTTTTTGTAAATCTTGCAGAGAAGAACTAGGTGAAAGAGTGGTCGACCTAGCTGCGTCTGTGTGAAAGGGCATGATGGTCACTTCTTTTTATAGTCGATGACTTGCGAAGCGTCGATCCAAGAATCAAAACTGGGTGGATATCCTTTCCAACGTACTTTGACTTCTTTGACACGTCGTTTGCCCACTTTACGGGTTCTGCGTTCGAGAATGCTTTCGATGTCGTACACGTCGTCTTCTTTTTTGGTGACACGTTGTAACTCGAGCAAATAAAACGTTCCTTTGAGCACTTCTCCGTTCATGTCTTCCAATTTATAGACGGCAGGATGACGGCCATGCACTCGTCCAGTGACACGAAACAATTCGGTCGTCCAGTTAGGTAAGTAACCTTTGTCGAAAGTGCGTTTGGTTTTGCCAATGCGCACCCAATCTCCTACGGTCAACTCTCCACTTTTCTTGGGGACAGCCCTCGTCGGGGACGTACCAAACAGGCGCTCAAACACCAGCACTTCGTTCTCGGGAGTCACTTCTTGCGGGGCACGTCCAATGCTTCGATGGTAAGATTGGTTGTACGCTTGCACCAGGTGCGGTAAGATGTCGATGTACTTCAGAGTGTGGTGATGCGTAAAATATTTCCACATGCGTTCTTTCAAAGTGCGTTGAAAACGTTCCACGATGCTGGCTTTGGTTTCGGGATTCTCGGTGGTAAAAAAATGAATGTCACGTTTCTTTAATTCTTTTTGGAAAGCTTGGTTCAGAAATTCGGTACCTTTGTCCGTTTGCCATCGAAGAGGGTGACGACCACTTTGTTTCAACACCCGTTGCAGGGCTCGCACTAACTCGCTGCTCGATTTGGAAGTCAAGGGTACGACCCAGGCAAATTTGGAAAAGACGTCGATGACACAAAACAAATATTTGTAGCCGCGATTGTAGCTGGCCAAATGAGAGACATCGGCTAAATCGGCTTGCCATTGATGATCGATGCCTTCCACTCGGGTGCGACTTCTGGCAAAGTTGCGTCGAATGGGTTTGTGTAAAGTGTAGGTAGCTTGTTCTTGTAACCATCGTTGCACTTGAGGTAAACGGAGACTTTTCAGTCGAGTTTTGGCAGCACGATACAATTTTTGAACTCCTGCGTAACCTGCAGGATGGGACGGATCGTAGTAAATGCTGGCTAACACTTTTTCCATTTTTTTGTGTTTGTGTGTTAATAAGGCACCCACTCTTGGAGGATGCTACTCTTTTTCTCTTGGGGTACTTTCTTGGATTGCAATGCTTTGCGTGTGCGACCGGCAATAGTTGTCGCAGAGGAGGATGTCTGAACAGGGGATATCGGTTCTTGTTTCACTTCTGTCTTCACTTCTGTCTTCACTTTCTTTTTCTCTTGTGATGAAGAAGGGGAGGTCATCATCTTTTTTATCCATCCAATTCTGGAGGTAGGTGGTGTTGTTAACTTCGTACTTTTTCTGGTGGAGTTTGAAACCCTTCTTCTTCTTCTTCTCCTTTTTCTGTCTTGGTCACTGGTAGTGGTGGTACTGGTACTGGTGATGGTGCTGGACTTTTCATCAAGGTCTTAAAATCTTTCAGAGTGGGTAGAGCTGTTTTGTCTAAAGCTTTCTGGTGAAAGAGTTGCAGTCGTTGCAAGAGTTGACCGTACTTTTGCGATTTTTCTGTTTTGGACAAATCTTGGCGATCCATCAAGGACTGCAATTCGTGTTGTAACTGGGACATCTCGCTCAAATGGGGATTGGGAGGTAAATGCGAGGTGCGTTGTTCTTGCCAACGATGGTATTCCATCCATCGTTTGTAAGGCACTAAAGCTAGTTGTCGTCCTTCCATGGGGTTGTCAGGATCAATTCTGAGATCTTGGGACTTCCGAGGGCCTTTTTATCTTGCTCCCATCAGTCCTCCCAACATGGTTCCCAAGACTCCTTTCAGTAAGGGGCCTAACAAGTGGGGTAAAATGCCTCCACGTTGGACCAACATCTTCTTCTTTTGACGAATGGGAATTTTCTTTTGAACCATTTGGCGAAGAACGTGACGATGTTTGCCTAAGCATTGTTTCTGGTGTTTGGACAAAAGGATCGTGCCTTTCAAGACGTTCAAACAACATTCGCACACGGTATCGATGACCTCTTTGGAGGCTGATTGAATGAGTTTTTTGCGTAGAGGTGGAGAAGCTTTCGACAGGACAGATAACATGTCCCCATGTTTGACTAAACGAGGAGGCAGTCCTTATCTTTTCTTTCCTTGGGGCTGTTTAGAAGAGGGATGTTTTCTGGAGGGTGACAGCTTTGAGTCTTCAGCACCAAAAATACTGATACCCCCGACTTGGTCACAGGCCTTTTTTATACTGGAACGCGTCGCCACTGATTGTCTTTACGTCGTATTAGTTTGAGGACAGGCATGACACGTCGTGCAGGGGTGCGCAACGGACTAAATCGAGCCAGTTCTTGCTTGGACAAATCTAGTAAACTTTGTAACATGCCCGATCTTTCTTGGACTTTGATTTTGGGAGAGGGTACTTTGTGAGCAGCAGCCACTGCCACTAAATTGGAGGGTCCTGCCACTGGGGAAGTTCTTGGGGTCATCAACGGAGAAGTTCTTGGTGTGATCAACGTCTCCAAGTACTCTTCAGTTCTTGGTGTCATGAACGGAGAAGTGGATGAACGTGAGGCTGCCGGAGACGCAGTGACCGCCGTGGCAGGTCGTGGTTTGCGAGTGTAAGGTTGCGTCCTGGCCGAAGTGCCTCTCTTGCGACTAGTTTTCTTCTGTGGACTTTTCTTTTTCTGGGGGCTTCTTTTCTTTTTCCGGGGTGGTGTCTGGTAAGAGGAGGGTCCCGCCACTGGAGAAGTTCTCCTTGGGGACCTGGTCTTTTTCTTCTTCTTGGAGCTTCGTTTGACTTTTTTCTTGGGGAGAAGTTTGGGGGCATTAGGATCCCATCTTAAGAGAGAGCGAATGATGACCCCTCCTAGAGTACCGCTCCCTCCAGGTTTCAAAATGATTTGTTTTTTGGTTTGAGTGTCGATGCGGGGATCGGCCAGTTGGGTCAAAGCGACTTTGTTTCGATCAAAAAAGCGTTTGGATTGATGAGGAATCTGAATGATTCCTTGGAGTAATTGACGTGCCGTCACCGTGAACCATCGTAAGACTTCTTTGAGACTAGCTTCTAAGACACGAACTCGTATTTGTGGATTTTTTTCTCGACTGATGCCATACAAGGCACGAATCAATTTGACGGGAAGATGCGACTGAAGGGACGTCATGTTCAAAATGTGTGTGAGACAGACGAAAAGTGTCTGAGGTTTTTATAGAATTTTTTTGTGGAGTGAAATTAAGTCGAGGACGAAACGTGTACAGGACAGTCTCTCCGTCTTGGTACCAGTGGTGAAACAAGTGGGTAAGAAATCGCAAATCATCGGGGGTCGTAGGTTTCAAATCGACGAGTAAATAGGCGTGTGGAGTTTGAGTGGCATCGTCGTACGCCTGAGTCAGCCAAGGCGTTCCTAACTGTTTGGCTAAGACTTGCACTTGCGATTTATCTCGAGGGCTTTTAAACAAGACCACGTAATGCGCATTGAGACTGATGGTGCGATGGGCTTTACTTTGTTGAAACAAATTTTGGGTGATGTAGACGACACTGGCATTATGGTGATGCCCTTTGCGCGTGAACCACAGTTTAATTTCTTCTTCGTCTTCTCCTAACATGTCGTCGAAAATGACCAAATGGGTTTGACGGGAGTCAGAGACGATGCCGTCGTCTTCTTTAGGAATGCCTTCCACAAACACGATGGAATCGCCTTGACTTTCTCGCAAGAGGCTGTACGCCGATTGCCACTCTTTGTAACACCACACGATCCGCTGAGGTGGTCGATCGATCAAACGATGTTTATGTTCGATCAAACGTTTGACGAATTCGGTTTTGCCTGAACCGCTAGGTCCAGCAATGAGCATGTTAAAGGGATGGCGAAGATACAAAGCCTCCCAACTGGCACGATCTAAGTGTTCGTCGATGACTTTGACAGTGGAGGAAGAGGGAGCAGAGACAGCAGAGGTAGCCATAGTGTGAGGAATGTCACTTGTGACACGAAAACAAACAAGACGAGAGTTTATATACTTTTTTCAGAAGACGTTTATTGAATGTTTTAAACATGAATACGAAAGACAAAACTACATAAAAGCCAAAGGCTTAAGTACAACGATAAAAGGCACATGATAACCATGAACGTGGAATAAACACAAGTGTCTGTACAACATGTTTTGGGTAAAGTTCTGACCAGTTCTATAGGGGGTAAGGTCACACAAGTGTCCTCCCGAAAGGGTCTTTCAGGCCTGTCCACGACAGTCCTGTCCTGGGTGACGGGTTCTTATGGCACCGTCACTAACACTGGTTGAAAAGTAACTTTTTTCCTTGAACAACTCTCGTGCATACTGGGTCCAAGCCTCAAAATCCCATTCTTTCCAGGCATGGACATCTGTCCAATGGGGGTGAAGTCACAAGCTACACACATCGTCATACACGTCTTGGGTAGCTAAAAGTTGACGAATCTTTTTTTCCCGTAGAGGTCGAGAAGTATCCAGATGAAAACGTAAGGCTTTGAGCAAAAGGAGTCTCTCGTGAGCATTTAAGGCCATGGGGGTGTGGTAAGTACTGATCGTAAAGAGTCCACAAGGAATCGGCTGGTAAACGAAATCCCAGAAAACAAGTCACTAAGACACACACCACTTGTCGACCCAAATTGAATGGATACAGTTCTTGTAATAATCGATGGTAATGATCCACGGTTTGAATATGGTCATTGAGTTCCTTCCACGGAATCTATTGGATTACATGCGATAGAAGTCGCGGCATGGCAGCCTGTTTTTATAGTCTCTTTGTTTTGGAAACAATACACGTACTTTCTAGCCAGAGATCTTCGTTCTCCAGTGGGGAATTTAAATGTTGCATACTGTAACCGAAACGTCAGACTTCGTTTAGAAGTTTCCTCTTCCGCTAAGTAGATTCCACGTGAAATATGTCGGTAATCCTTTACCTTGTCTTCCTCAATGTGTTGTACTAGGTGAATCTCGAAGTAACCAAAATGATCAACACGTGGATCATCGGGGGCTTGGAAGTATTGAACAAGGTCTGACCACTGAAACAATTTCTGACGAATCAGTTCTCTTATACCATTCAGGTACCAGTGGTTAAAGATCTGGTGACGTAACGGATGAAACTGTTCTTTACGTTTGACTTGTATTTTTACCAGCTCTCGGTAAATGCGTTCTCTCAACTCCACAGACAAAGCACGAATGTTCTCTTGTAAAGTATCCATGAATAGGTCAGTCCGTACAATTCACAATCTTCTCCTAGAGCAAAAGTAATCCACATAGTGAGTAATTTCTGACCACTGCCATTCAGGGTAACGTCCAAGAATGTCACTGAACTCTTTTGATGTAAACGGTCTAGAGTAATACAATAGGACGAATGCACACTTGACCCAAAGAAATCTAACACACTGGTTGACTTTTTTCACTTTCCTCTTGTGAATTTCTCGGCACAAAAGTTCTACAGTCACCCATTGAGATTTCACTCTGGCAAGTCCCTCCCAAACTTCCTTGTAAATCTTCTCTTGTAGTTCTTTAGGTAATGATTCAATATCGTTTTTGAAATGAAGTTTAAATACTGGCCTCGGTGATGTCCAACATTTGACTCCTAGCCAAACTGGTTTCTTCTTCGCCAACGACATGGTAAGTTACTTTAATGTCTCGGTCCCACTAAGGGTAAGTAATGACAATTCGGTGACCATCGAGCATGTTCAACGTAGGCCGAATCTTGTGGTTCCCAGTGGTGAAGTGACACACCGCAACTGAAACACTTGACTCTATCTCCTTCGCTCAAGTAGAAAAATCCGGCTCTGGCTAATTCTTCGGGGGTAGGTCCTCCCAGATACTTAGGCCATTTTCCTTTGAACGATTGAAGACGATTTTCAAAGTCGCAGTATTCCGACAAACGCACAGGAAACGAATATTCGTCTTTCACAGGTTCGTTTCGATGAGGGTTGGGTGACATGGACAGGAGTTTGCTCAGGGCTGGATGACATCCGTAGGGGGGTAGACGTGAAGGTGAACATCCCCCTTTAAAACGAAACCCAGTAAAATGTCCAAGAGGACGAGCGGCATCGCTTTCGCATCCCTCAGGTTTGACACGCACAGCATCACTTTCCATGATAGGGGTAGTGAGAACAAAGTTCCCATGATGCTTTACGGCATCGCTAAGGTCACAACGTACAGCATCGTACCCATCGCAAGGCTCACAATCGCATTCCACTTCCGAAGCCCAACACTTGAATTGTGCCTTTCTAAACTTGTTTTGTGTTTCTCTGAAAGTATTCATCTTGTTCGCTTGGTCTTGGTAGTCACAATGAACTGTCGATCTTGCCTAGGGTTCCTTTTTATATACAGACCAATACCGACGTGTCCATACGGTAAGGTGAAATGATTGGGAAGTCGCACTCGCTTCTGGTACACGATTTGATAGACTTTTTCCAAGGGTCGACTGACGATGTGGTGAGTGGGTAAACGTACAATCTTCTTCGGTTGATAGGTGGTCACTTTAAAGTTTCCATCCTCTCCCGATTGCAAGGCTTCTTTCAGTACCCCAAAGTTGACCACTCGACTGGTACGATAATTCAGAGTCAGTCCTTTCACTTTGCACTGCGTGTGCACTTCTCCTTGTTTGTCCCGGTATTCGTAACCGTAATTTTTAGGACCACCACTGGCGAAACTTAGAATCTTGTCGTCGGGGTGCTCGTCTGTCCAGGCTCCTAAACGGTCTCCTTCGATGTTAGGGTGCTGTTGAATCGGGTGATGGATGTAAATGCAACTGTCCGTGTCAAAGTGCAGGACGCGTTCCCCTAACAGTTCTATAGCTTCGTACAATTTTAAGCGAGTATGAGCTGTCACGTAAGCCGCAATGATGACATTTCCAAAAGGGTCGTCTTGTACAAAGTCCAGATCTTCTTCGTAATTGACCAAGATCAAATCCTCACGAACGACGTCCACGTGTTTCATGTATTTGGTTTTGTCGTGAATCATCTGGAAGTAGCGGGAAGGTTCTGTCAAATACTCCGTCTTGGGTAAACACGGTCGTTGTGCCATTTTACCCCACAAGCAATTTAACATCACTTTAGCAAACGATCGCCTGCCTTCGTTTTTCTCGATGTGGTCTAATGAGATGCCTTCTTGTTCATAGTATTTCTCTTTGAATTTTATTTGGTCTTTGGGAGTGTGACACCAGGAAGGATAGCCGCTGGCTTCTTGCTTCAGGTTCAAAAAGGCATCCACGTAGTCGGCGAAAATGACTTTCTGCGTGGGGTCACCCTTGTGGTATTGTTGTGTCTTGGGAAAGTGACAAATTTCGTACACTTCTAACAGTTGGTATCCCATGTCCAGAGCTTTGAACAATTCTACGCTGACCCAGGTTCCCGTCAAGGCCCGTTCTTCCTGGGTGTGCTGACAAGGCTGATCCTGGTTGCACGTTTCGGCACAAGTACGACACATAGGAAACATCAGTTTGCCTTGACAATGGTGAGGTAACACAGGATGGTACAAGTCCTTGGGAGGCAAAACTTTACACTTTATCAGACCTTCGTATTGTCGAATGTTTTTCAGGTCGATGTGTTCCGTCAACAATTGTGGGTGCCCTACAGGGAAGCGACAATATTTGCACACGTAGGGATACAGCGAACACATGTCCAAGTATTTCATTTCTTCTCCTTTCTCTTCGTCGGCTTGGTACAGCAAACAGGTGGCATTGGTTCTTCCTCCGTACAAACTATCCCTCGGGTTCAGCGGGTCCATGAACTGGTAACTTTCCACGAGGCGTTTAAACTCGGGATCGGTTTTCAAACGGTGATCGTACTCGTGTTCCCACATTTCCACCACTTGGTATCCTTGCTGTTCTACCTTTAGGCGTCGCTGACAAGTGGCCTGGTACAAGTCTTCCATGGTTCGTTGTAAAAACTGATTTTTTGTGTCACGATCAGGGTTACAGACGGGACATCCGTGAAATAAGCAACCGTTAAACTCATACACGATCTTGGGGTTTTCTAAGCCCCAGCCATCGACCAAATGCGTTCCGATGGTCTTTTCACCTCCTCCGTTGCGGGCATGCTGAATCCATTTGTCTTCCTTGTCGCACAAGTAATGTAACCAGCGTAGGGCTTTGACCGAGTATTGACGTTTGACATAGTGGGTCGTTTGAGGACTGATGACAGTCACGGTGTTTTCAGGCATGAATCGTTGCCTGTACACTAAGGAACACACTTTGGCAATGGTGCAAGCTTCTTTCAAAGGATCAACCCCTCCGTGTTCCATGAACAGTTCTCGAAATTTTCCACAGCAACGCCGTAAAATGTCCACGTCGGAACGACAATACTTTAGCATTTCCTCCTGAAAGTCGAAAGGGTCCGAGGCGTGAGCCTGGTACCAAGCGTAGAAAGCTTCTCGTTGTTCGGTACGCATGTTATCGGGGTCGTAATAGTGAGCCTCAGGCAAATGGGGTAGAACGGCGTGTTGATTGGCTTCCGTATTGAAAAAGTGTGGAAAGTACCCTTTAGCCATTTCTGTCATTCCAAACGTTTTAGGCATTCGGCTCAAAGGCATGGCCAAGTAACTCATCGAATCTTTAAACTCTACTTGTCCCACTTGCATGAAAATGATTTTTGCTCCATTCAAAGTGACTTTAGGACGTTCGGTGCCTTGTTCCGTATAGTATCTCAGAAGAAACTGTCCATCGTATCCGGAGAAATTGTGAGCCATCACCGTGGCATGACGATGACAATCTCCGTAACGTTCGATGTCCTCTTGGATCCACGTCTTGTCGATGGGGTCTAAGACCCATTGGGCAAAATCGGCTAACGTGTTCGGTCCTCGAAAGATTTTTTCACCCCCTCCGGGAATCTTACTGCAGTGAGGGCAATGACTGAAAATAGGTTCTTCAATGCACTTCTCGCACGCTCGATGAGCACGCAGAAATTAGGAATGTGAATACCGGTCTCTTGCATGCATTCGAAATCGAAAAAGATGAAATTTCCTTTCTTCTTTTGACCATCCTCTTTCTCTGGTGGGGTTTGGTATTTTTGCACGCAGCATTCGTGTTCCAAGTCCACGTTGTGGTGACAAATGTGACATTTTTTCTTTCCTGAACATACGTGTGCCTTGGCATGATTGGTACGTAGGCCTTGTCCACACGTAGGGCACAATCTCAGGAGTTGACAAGCACATTTCTGCTGTGAACCTTGCGTCTTCAGATGTTGTTGGTAACAGGCAGGGCTGACAAACGTGCGCAGACAAGCAGGACAATGTACTCTTTCTTGTCCTTCGCTCAGACAGGGTGGAGAGGCCAAACATCCTGAGCATTTCAATCCGCAATGTTTGTGTTGCTCTCGATTGTTCTAGCCATAGTCACATTTCTCACAGTAATAACTGTATCCCAGGAATGCAGTGATACTGGTAATGGTATCAAAATGATCATCGTGATGATAAAGGTGAATGTATTTTCCATCCTTAAAGTCTTTCCGTCGAAACAACAGAGGTCCGCGCACTTCTTGAGGGTGCACTTTCAAGATGTAGAGTGGAGCTAGGACATCTTGCAAGTTTTGCATTTCAGGAATGCCACAGGGTGTGTCTTTGGACAGGCCAGCTTGTTGTAACAGGAGTTCTGCTTCACTTCGTTGTTTGGCTCGGTCGGATCGTTGAATAGTTTTCCAGGTTCTTTTCCATTCTACCGTGTCGTTCTTGTTGGCATAGGTTCGTCCCACCACGATGGCTCGGGCTAAACACATCTGGTCTTGAGAATTGTGAATTTGGACGAGACTCTTTTTGGTGCTGCGAAGGTCGTTCACCAATAATACCTTATTGCGTTGTCCGGTCCCTTGAGGAGGAGAGACGTGGGTCATGTCCAGTGTGGCTTTTCCATCGGTGATGTCAAAGTGATCATTAGATTGTTGCACGTGTTGAATCTTGTCCATGACTTTGGAAGCAGTTAGTTCTGCGGGTCTGCTAAACTCGATCCAAACAGGGGATTTCAAACCGTCGTGTTGTATGGAAAGTCTCAAGCGATCGTCTTCTTTGGGTTGACATTGTCGCTTGAGTGCGGTGAGCAAGGAATCCCACACACCAGTGATGAACCCTTCTGCTTTCTCTAACGGTACTTCAGCCTTGAAATCTTTAAACTTCACTGTGTATTTGTAAGCCGTGGTTCTAAATTTTCTAGAGGAGCGCTTTTCCGTCTCTCGAATGGAATAGTACTTTTCAGGGTTGACTAAGGGTGGTGAACTTTGTTTAGAGGGTTCGGATTCTGGTTCACTCATGTCCTCTTCAAAATCACTGGCATGAATTTGTGCCAAGACTTCAGCCCTGGTACGAGGCGATAGATCACGTTTCTGCCTCTTACTTTCTTCTTCTTCTTTCTTCTCAAATGAATTGGATCGTTTCGTCTTGAGTGCAAAACGTCAAATGACTCAAGTTTAAACACCATAGACTAATTTATAGTCATGGCAAACCAGTGTATATAAAAGGGTATGTGTCTTGTCCTTTCACTATTCATTTCACTCTCAAACCGAGCACAACGATGGAAGAGACTAGCGAAATCGAACGTTTCATCAGAGCTTTGCGAGGGGTCATTAGAAAATTCTCTTCAGACCAGCCGACGGACTACTCTCCTTCCTTTCGAGATAAAAGTCAAGATACTTGCTATATCTGTCAAAAGAAAGGGCATTGGTCTTCAGAGTGTCCAGACCGTCAAAAAAGAAAAACAGGGGCTAGAAAAGACAAAAGTCAAGATACCTGTTATTATTGTCAAGAAAAAGAACATTGGTCTCCAGATTGCCCAAAAAAGAAACAAGAGGAGTCAGAAGAAAAGAGGGATTCTTCAGAAGAAGAGAGGGATTCTTCAGAGGAAGAGAGGGATTCTTCAGAGGAAGAAAGCAGCCAGGTGAAGAAAAAGAAACAGGAGAAGAAAAGAAGAAGGGAAGAAAGTGAGGAGGAAGAAGAGGAAAAGACTGTGAAGGTGAAGAAATTGAAAAAAAAAGAGAGACTAAACAATGAGACAGAAGAAGTCTATGAACTTTTTTAAAGTGTTATGTTGTGAATTGTAAATTGAATTGTAACTATTGAGAAAAGAATAAATTAATTATATAAGGTAAGTGTCTTTGAGTTTTGATTTTAAATAAGAAGCTCCACTCACGCACTCATATAAACGTACTATAGGGGTAAAATGGGGGTTTTTTTGAGTTATTGGCAATTGAAAGTCTATCTCTTTTCGAGAGACGTGGGTGGCCCTGAAAAGGGCCTTTTTTGGTGTAGGGGTGAGTTTAAGCAATCAACTTTAACTACCTTAAGCCTTTGCCACGGCCAAGGCCTACTTCTGGACTGCGTACTGTTGATGATGATGATGATTTGATTGAAATCACTAATTGTGGTACGGTAGGCTTAGTCACAGGGTTGACGTGTTTAACTCGGGAAGGTCGTATTCTCTTCGGTCGTAATAAAGAAGTCTGATACATTTGTTTCAGACTTCTTAACTCCGCTAAAATGTCCAACAGTACCGTGACCGTTTGATTTTCACCCTCTTGTTTCTTTGCTGCTACTTCTTCTTGTTGTTGTTTTTTTCTTACCTCTTCTTCTTGCTGCTGTTGCTGTAGGAGAAAAGCTTGTTCCGCTTCCTTTTGTCGTTGTATAAATTTCTCCAATTCTTCTTTCTGTCTCTGTCTAAAATTCTCCACGTGAGGTAATGAAGAAAGAGACGAAGGTTCCGGAACAAATTCTTGCGAGGTAAGAAAATCCACAAAATCCCAATTTACCTCTTCTGATAGTAAGTCCGGGTTCCCTTGGGCGGTCTCCACTGCTGGTGCACCCCCCTTAATCGTTTTCTCAGTTTCCGTCATGCTGAATCACTGTCGCATAGATTGACTGCACACAGGCGCTAGCGAATCTATATAGACCACGTGACGTCACAGACGGCTCTCTTCGGATTGGATGCGGGCTGACTGAATTTTGTAACGCGGTCAATGAACTCAATCAATTTCAATCCTTCCTACCCCTATAAATAAGCGCAGTTCACTGCATTGATTCACCTGTTCTCGGCGCCACAAGATGTGGACCACAGTCGAATCATCCACCCTTGTTTCTTCAATGATGTTTAGGACGGACATGCTAATGTATGTCCGATCCAAGTGGACAGTTGTCCTCAAGTCAGACACCAGTCTGTGGATACAAAGAGTGTACGTGGAGAGACAAGGTTGCCTCAAGAGGACACTGATTTATGGCCCTCGAGTAAGACGCAGCTTGAGGACAAGAAGATGCCGCAGATGCCCTTTATGTTAAGGGCATATTAACATAAATCCAAAGGCCCTTTTCAGGGCCACTCATAGGTCTCGAAAAGAGATTGACTTTCCATTGCCTACCCTTTTTTAAAAAATTTAAAAAAAAAAAAAAATCCCATGTTAATTTCCCCTTGTCCCTATACAGGCCCACGATTTATTCCCATTGTCCCTATACAAGCCCACTATTTATTCCCATGTTAATTCCCCTTGTCGCTATACAGGTCCAAAATATATTCCCCATGTTAATTCCCCTTGTCGCTATACAGGCCCAGGGATTTTTGCCCATGTTAAATTTCCCTTGTCGCTATACAGGCCCAAGGGGTATTTTAATGCTAATTCCCATTGTCGCTGAATCGCCCCACTTAACTACTAACACCGTCAACCTTCACCCTTGACTCAGACTTTCCCAGTTATTTACCTCAGATATGTAGGAATACGTTACGTGTCATGGCATATCTATCTTGCACGCTATTGTGATTAATTGTATTTTTTGCCATATAAGGTGCAATTGTCATCAGACATGAAATGTTTCTTGTTTCCTCGTGAGTGCATTGTCCCTAATAAAACTCAACATAACCTATTACACATCCACGTGACATTTTGATATTATGCTAAGATCATCTATTTTCTTTATATAATGAAGTTATATAAATACATTGTTAACTTGCACGCACTTATTGAAACCCGCAAGAAACTGCCCGTGGAGTATTATCTTTACTACATAAATGTTTGTCGAAGCTGTAATCAATTGGCATAACATGGCTAATATTTCTGTTGTGTATTGTTTTTGGTCCTTGCTTAGAGATAAATTAAACTGATATCAAAATTAATCATCAGTTTCAATAAACTGGGAAGTCTCCAAGAGTAGGTGTATTATCATGCATTTTACTGCAGTTTGCTTTTAAAAACATTGCGGAAATATAAAGCCCAATCTCGCTTAGCTGCGCTTTCTCAAGTGGCAAGAGCGCCTTGCTGTACGACGCACTGACTTTTTATCCTTGGTTTGGGGGAATTTTGTAATTAATTGTGACGTCTTTTTTAAATATATTGTCAAAGTTAAGAAAGCTACGGTTTTTATTCTAGCTTGTTTGTTTCAAAATTAACACATTTTTTATACTCTGTATTGTGAATTTGAAAATATTAAAATTGCGAAAATAAAAACACCAGCACCACCACCCATTATCCCTCTTCTTCTCACTTTATTGTGTGCACTCAACGGAGATTGCTTTATATTCATGGTTTTTCTTTCTAATAATTTAATTAAATCATGCCTAGGTAAGGATATTTGAAATTTAGAGAGTAACATTTTAAAAATTATGATGACTAGAGTACATACATAGCAATTTAATATTTATGAGTTTTTAAATGTAAACTTTAAACACTAATGGCTAGACATTTTTGCGATAATGTTTTAAAGTATGTTTACGGCTCAAAATCTTAAAAATTAGTAATTAGTTAACAATTTTTAAAAATGTAGGATTAAAAATGGAATTAAGTCAACAGTATTAAAAACGGTTTTATTCAATTTCCTTGTAATAGTGAACCAAAACAGCTAAACAGTGAGGCAAAAAATGAAGTAGCTGACCCGAAGGCCGAGGCTTTAACGTCTACAATTAGTGGATTAGCCTATGACCTTGGCTGAACATACTCTTGCATGCATTAGTGTTCCGACGATTTATGTACCAAATTCTATAATTTCTATAATTCTACAAAATTCTGTAACGTCGATATCAAGTGCAGTACAATGAAAGTATGTCTGAAATCTCCTAATTGTGGCAAATAGCGATTCTATGACTAAGAAACATAAGCAAACCAACACTTCAATTTCCAGGTCAGCTACAACAATTTAAGACAAATAAAGACATGTTCACTTCAAATGCTGAAAAACTATTTTGTCTACATTCTATTATTCTCAGCCGTTAACGACGGCGGCTCAATCTTTCCAGGTTATTTCCCACAGATGTGTAGGAATGCCGTAAGTGTCATGGCATATCTATCTTGTACGCTATCGTAATTAATTGTATTTTACCATATAAGGTGCAATTGTTATCAGGCATGAAATATTCCTTGTTTCCTCTTAAGTGCTTTGTCCCTGATAAAACTCAACCTGACCCATTACGAATCCATGTGGCATTTAGATATAATGCTAAGATCATCTATTTTCTTTATTAAATGAAGTTATAGAAATACATTGTAGGACATAAGAGTAGGACGTGTTTATATATAGACATTATACCCACAACAAGCACTATCACACTGGGGTGGGGGTTTAAGGTTTACTTGTTAACAAAGAAGTGCACAAACATAAAGCACGCATTTTTGGCAAATATTAAGTTGTATCTCTCTTTTCTCGATATATGAGTGGCCCTGCAAAGGCATTTTTAGCTTTGAGCGCTCCTAATGCTCATCGTTCTGTCACTTCCTTCCCCACCGTCGAGAGGACAAGTTGATGTGGTAATTGTAAATGCACAATTGTCTGCCGCTACAATTATTTGTTTGAATGGAGCCCCCTTGACCTGATTCAGGAGGTGATGAACATTACTATATGTGTACTAAAGTTTGACAAAGTTTTCCGGACATGTTTCTGCTCTTTTTTGTCTTCTTTGACAAGTTGAAACGGGTGGCCAGACTGGTGAACATGCCGTTTTATTTGGAAAAAAGCACAGGCGTAAAGGAATACATCCCTTCGACAGACTCTTTGACATTTCTCTCTTTCGATCGTGGTGATGTTTTCCTTGTCACGCATCTCGAGAGTTTTCAGATTCTGCATGCATGATGCCAATAAGAAAACCTTTGGATAGCTCTCCTCAGAAAACATGATCTTCGATCTTGGATCGAAGTCCGGATACAAAGGTGGAGGTTTTCACTTCCACTGGTTGTATGAGATACTTGGCTGTCGTTCTGTTCAAAGTTTGGCTCATTTTGTTTACCACTTTAGGTAAATCTTCCACACGAAGCATGTAAAGTCTGGCTTCTTCAATGATGGTTTGTATACAGCAGAATTACCTATCATACGGTGCTATTACACTTCCATTTCAGGCGTACATCCATTGCAAATAACAGCTGCTCTTCTTGCAACCACATGTCCACTTGCAAACGATCCATACGTTCTAAACTGCACCTTATTTCATTTCTTTTGACGGTCGTGGTCGTTAAATCCAACATTTCGAGAATCGTTATGTTCTGTCAGCTGTGTCGTTGAACTGTCAAACGAGACACGTTTTCATAACACGGAAACATCCAGATGAGTGTTCTTGGCTTCTTTCCGTACGCACTATAACGGTACGTATCCATCCTGCTCCTGACTAGATTATTAGTCAAGTGCAAGTCCATTACACGGAACAACGAATGCATGCAATTGTTTACCGGAATTGCTCTAGCGTCGGCGACTGGACTAGTATTGTCCACTTTGAGAACTTTGACTTTTGTTTACACGTAACTGCTATTCAGATCGATGTTAACTTCGGTTTGCCATTTGAATTCAAATTCTATAGAGGCTAACGTAGTCGAAGACGATACAGGATGAAATTCTGTCCATTGGGATTCTTGCGTTGTCAGCATCGTGTGTGGCGTGGTAAACATATCTAGTTCTGACTTGGAACATTTAAACGATTCTCGGTGCATCATTTCATTTCCTTTTTCACGGGTCAAATTAGCTGTCAGTTCATGCACTTCCTTTCTTATTCTTTTCCGAAAGTGTTTATGAGATCTGAAGGGGTTTCGATGTCTCTTTCTGATTTGGTAAAATAAGAAGCATAACCTTGGCCAGTGAAGCAAATTTATACAGAAGTCTCGGCAATCCGAAAGTTCTTTTCCAGTTTGAAGCAACACATTTGTTCCTGCTCTTCTGGAGGCTTTAATTTTTTACTTGATGAATGAGGACATTTTGAAGAATTTATATTCCTTGCATCAAGGCGGATTCCTTTAAAGCAAGCAAGCCTCGAGTCACTGTTGGTTTTAACATGGATGCTTATTTTAACACATCCCATAAACCATGCCCTCGTTGTCGAGCGCCTTCTTGGTACACACGATACATCTGTTAACAAATTCACAGAATCGTTTTCAAAAATATAATTTCACCGTAACGTTTCCTTTCGAGATTAGAATATTTTGATCAAGATCTCATATTATACTAATATTGACATTGTCAAAAAACTATTTACCGACAAGAAGATAATGAAGATATACAAATTACCGGTGAACGTTGTAAACAGCAATGGTAGAATCCACTTTAAAAGGAGTGTCTAAGTAACCGAGCTGCCGTTTCCCACCAAGTTGTACACGACCACATGAGAGTACTCAGACAATATATTTAGGTCTTCGATAGATTCCACAGGGTAACGAAAATACACGTAGATTCGTTCGTTGATGTAAACGCCGTTCTTAGGAGCGAAAGCTGTTTTATCCACCCTGAACAGAAAACAAACAGGGACAAAAAGGAATGTACATTATTCTGGCAGCAGAAAGGGCATTTAAAAATAATGAGGAATTTTATGGTAATCGATTAATATACTTCGCAAGCTTTCTCCAGTTACTTGCTAAACTGATTCTTAAAAATAACTGCAATGTATTCGACGAGAACATTAGAATAATACTCAGCTTAATTCTCATGGCATAGGTAGTCGAATGAAGACTGACTGGTGATGGTTGTTTGGATTCGTAAATGAGAGGATAATGGTTTTTTTTAGCTATTCTTGAACTTGTTTTCTCATGATGTTACTAATGTGTAGTCTTAAACTAAGTAACAGAAAAGAGCGAAAACAAACATGTTTTGTAAAATTCAACAAATAATTCAAAGTGAATATTTAAAAAGGACTTACAGTATTGTGATGTGGCCTGTCGGGATTTGTTATGCCGTTAATGTGGTAGATGTGGGGTGGGGTGCTTCCAATATTTATTTAAATTATTATAGAAGTCACACCCAGGCTCGATTTTGGTTTGAAGTTAAATTAGTGAAGGATAGATGTAAAGCTCCGAGCCCCCAGTCAACAATGCCGACGGTTAAATGATTGAATTTACAAAAAGTGAAATTAACTAATAACAATTTAATGACAATTCAATAATCCAGTGTTCCTCAAACCTTTTTGTCTTGCGGCGCACCAAAAAGATCTAAAAAATTTCACGGCACACCTGAAAAGATTTAACAATTTTTGTGGTGAAGAACTTATTTATATTTACATATATATTTAATTTTAAATTTAATGTGAAGGATGTGCCTGCTTTCGAGAGCAAATCAGATTGAAGCGAGGCTCCCAAGTCGACAAACAAGCGCGCATTTAATAATTAGAAGGGGCCCCGAGTGGCCGAGTGGTCTAAAGCGCTCATCGTTCCGGATCACTGCCATCTCACCTCTGTCTGCGAGGGTTCGAGTCCAAGGCACGGCTAGCGTGGATACGTGGGAAAGCCTGCCAGTAGCTTCTCGTGGGTCGGTGGTTCTTCCCTGGGTTTTCCAGGGTTCTTCCTCCACCAGTTATACTGGCCGCCATGTATAGCCTATCTTGTGCTGAAAAATGGCGTTAAACCCTAGAACAACAACAACAACAACATAATTAGAGCGATCGAGTTCTCCCGTGATCTCGCACAAGTTTAGCGTTATGAAAGGAACAAAAGAATGTCAAATGTCAGACTGACAGAGATTGCGTTTGTATGTTACTTTTTTAACTTTTGCGACATTGATTTACCATTTAATTATTCGATATGTTCAAGGTTTCTAAACGCTAGCAATTTTAAATATTTTTCAAAACTCCCACGGCACACCTGCAAATCTCTCATGACACACTAGTGTGCCGCGGCACACAGTTTGAGAATCACTGCAATAATCAAATGATTAAAATTTCCCAAGTACTCTCCTTCTGCGCGACCCTGTGATAGCCTGTTGCATCCTTTGATGTGCTGTGTGAGATCGTTTCCACCTGTCCTACTCATTTGTGTATACTTCTCTCCTATTCCTTCAATTCCTTCTCATCTTCCTCCCGACTTTCTCCAAATTCCTCTCTCCACCGACTCTTTGGTACTCCTTCTCCAGCTCCCCTTTCTCCTCCTCGACTCCTTTTCCTCCTTCTCCTCGATTCTCTCCCAATTAGACTTGTCGACTTCGACTGTTCTGCTAGTTGCACTTCCGTCTCCCGTTTTAGAGACTCGGGACTTAACTGAACCGGAAGTTCTGTCCCTTAAAAACTTCCTTTACGAAGCTTTGTCTTTCCTTAGAATCTCCTCTCTAAGTTTTACCGCCAAATCACGAGTGGCTCTCTCGTAGTAACCCTAATTTGCTCAGCAATCTTCCTAGGAGAAACTAAATTTTCGCTTGCTATTTAGAAGTTATAATTCGAATCGAAATTGTTATCACACCCTCCATCTCAATTCCGATAAGATGTCGCTTTGATTCGATCTAATCAAACTTAGCGGACAATGTCCTTCTGGCTGTCTGCCCACGTGGGGACGGATTTAGAACACGCCTCGTTCTCTAGCGGTTCCTCTGATCTAGGACAAAGCTGTAACACCTAGGTGGGAAGTTGCTCAATCAAGATGCCGGATCTCTTCTCTTGTCACGGTAATCTTGCGTAAGAGATTTACTCTAGCTTACGGCTATGTTCAGACACGGAACATGGCTTGTCCTACACCTTAGTTTATACACGACTTACGACTGTCTCTAAGAAAACGTGACATGTGAATTACATCCCAAGTAATCTTAGAAGTTTTATCATAAATCCAAATGTATAGAGTATTCCGAATGAATTCCAGTGGTGTTCCGAATGAATTCCAATTTTGAATGTGCTGATGTATCAGTAGCCTGGAATAGTGTTGATGTGCTAACAGTCTTTTATACCACAATAATTACATCCAAAATGTCTTTAAATGAATTCACAATAATTCAAAATCGTAATTTAATCCAAGTTTTATTTAAAAATTTGTAATTCCAGTGAATAATTTAAATAAATAATAAATCCTCTCAAATTGAAACTGAACACAACGACAAAACTGAGTGCACTTTGGATGTTAAGATACGAATGAGTAATTCTAATATTAACAATCCTAATATAATAACCTAAGACACAAAATGAGGACCAGGGTGAAGATTAATTTAATGGAAACTTCTGTTAAACTGTAAACATAATTCGTTTCTAGAATTTTCAAAGGTCACGATCAAGGCTTATCCTAGAACACAAGACAATGTAGACATTTGTACCTAGAAATAATCATAATCTAAATATATAATCAAGACAAAAAATTATCTATGTTATATATTGTTTATTAAAAAAATACATTAGTCGAGTAGTCCCAAACTGCTACCCTCAATTATGGACAAAAACCAATCGCACAATGCAAATTAAATATGCACAACATATAATCATGGATAAAAAACAATACACATTAAATGTTATATATACATAACGATGATATCGACGATGAAAGTATTTAGATCTTCTTTTAATATTCACGGCTTGCGTAGGTTCAAAAATTTCTACCAATCGTCTTTCCATTGAGCTTCAGTATGACTTGCAGTAATTTAGCTGTGAAACAACAGAAGGTATATTTGTAAAACACACCAGTAGAACTCTCAGTCGGTGAGGTTAACTAAGATTGGTTATTCATATTTCGGTGGTTTTGGTTTCAGCAGAATCACTTGATGTCAAAGGAAAATTATTTTAAAGTTCCCGAAGAGGGCTGCTGATGCTGTTACGAATTACTGTGATAGTGGCTGGCCTTGGATGCAATGCTTCCGCTGTTGGTATTTTTCGCAGTATATTCCAAGGATCAACTGGGGGGGGGGGGAGACATAACTAGAACAAAGGGGCGCCCGCATAATTATTTTTTTTGGGGGCACATGTAGTGGTCAGCTATTGAGTTTTAAGAATGTAAACAGAAACATGCTTAGAGGTGGAATCTGAGGGGCGAGGGGTCGCCCATGCTAGTACAACTGCTGAATAAAATTGTCCAAAATATTTTGTCTCCTTTTTGGAAACTCAAATTGATAATAGCTGAACCAATGACACAAGTAACTACAATGATTTGGCGTTAAATATAATTACAGTTTTAGGAATACGTTCTGAATACTATCATTTTTTTGTAGTTCTTGAAACAATGAACTCTGAGAAGGCGTGGTCACTGCTGTGCGTAACATCGTGATGGTCAGTTCTTTTTATAAGTGTTGACGTGTGGTGCGGCAATAATAATCAAAGCTAGGTTGAGATCCTTTCCTACGCACCTTCACTTCTTGAAGTTTATGTTTGCCAACCTTACGTTTCCTTCAATCTAAAATGCTTTCGAGATTGTACATGTATTCGGTTTTGGTCACTCGTTGTAACTCAGGCAAGTAATAAATTAATCTTAACGCTTCTTTGTTGATGTCTTCCAATTTATAGAGAGGAGGATGACGTTCAAGTACGTGTTAGGTGACACGAACTAATTTTTTGTCTAGTTAAGTAATCCTTGTCAAAGGTACTTTCGGATTCTTTCAGAACGAACCGAATATTCAGTCTTTAAGACTACTTCTTTCCTCGAGGCGTTAGGTGACGTTCCAAACAATTGAACAAACACCATCACTTCGTTTTCAAGGTTACTGTTTCGAATACACATCCAAAGTCACGATGGTATAAAAATAACAGCAAGGATGGAATCGTGGCTGTCTACGACGGTAGTGAGAAACGGATAGCCACAGATGGAGGAGACTGATTTTATCAGGGAATATGGTCAATGGAAATTCCACTCACAAATATCCCCCTCTGAACGAAATAAAATTAAGTTCCAGCCCCACCCCCTCCACCCCACACCGACAGATAAAAGCTATGTAATTAAATCCTTAACGGTAAAGGAAACTCGGTTTTTTAGGTCCATTAAGGTAAGACACAAATGTCATTCAAAAGAATCAGACGTATGCCCGCTTTTCCACTCAAGCCGTCTGGTTCTCCATTTCGAAGTGACGATCGAGAGTCAGCGAAATTGATGACCCGCGATTAGACGTTTCACAAAACTGAGAAAAATATAGTTATCAGACAATATACTTAAGTAAACGTAAGAAAGACAATAACCCATAGAGAATGGAGAACTATTCGACTCAAGAAATGTTCGCCAGGATGTAAAGACGACCTAGTGTCAGCGAACAAGACTATGTTTATAAAAAGATGAAGAATAAAAGAAAGAGGAAATCAATAAATAATAAAATTAATGTGATATGTATATTTGATTTAATTATATCTGATTTATTATATATTTATTTCAATTTAATTGTTTGTCGGTTTTTAAAACAAATATTTTTCATTACATGATATTGTAATGCAGATTTATTCACTAGAGATGATACACTTTTTAGAAAATAGTTTGACCTTGACTGTTAGTTAATAAACACCAGGTGTTTATCTAAATCCTGACTTGTTTCAGAACTTGTAGCAACCTTTTTAAATAGGTTTTATTTTATTTTAAAATGATTGGTTGTTTCCAAGGTCATGACGGAACCTTGTCTTTAAGATAAAAACAATTTTTATTATTTCTTAGAGTAAAAATGATTGGTTTTCGTCAGGGTCAGACTGGGTAAACATGAACTCTAACAAGTATTTGCTTCTATAAACTTCTAGAAGATGATCACGTGGCCCTTGTTTACGGTTTAGAAAGTCCATAAAACCCATGTTTTGGAGAATTAATCAGTAAAAGTTGGGCTGTTAAATTATTAGTTGTATGTTGTGCTGTTTGGAATTATTTCAAATTACATGGTTTGAAGTTATTTCAAACTACTTGGATTCAAAAGGATTAATTCTGTTATTTTTCTGGAAAATACGTTTGCTCATGTAATATTGTGGAACAAGGACAGTTTCTATAAACAAATTATTCAGCTATCTGAAACTGGAGTGATAATTCTTGTTTCTACAAGGAAATGTAGACTCCAACGCTACAGATTGCAGCATACGTCATCGTCTTCCATCTTGGATTCTTCGTCGGGATTCGAACGTGAAATCAGTAGAACATTTTGTTATTAGGACTACTAAAATTTTATTATCGGATTATTTCTGGATCATTTTTGGATTTGATTCTATAAAACTGTAAGTTTATATTTTTTCCTTCATTTTTACAGAATTTTTTCAGGGAAATAAATTATTGTATTTTTAAAAGCTTGTTGTTTTCACTCTTTCTTGTGTTACTGTTTATTCGAGCAAAACAAGTGACATAAGAAATGGGTCATATAAATAAATAAATAAATAAATAACAATAAGACACGACAAGGATGCGTGCGAGATTGTTGGGTTTCGAAGTAGCAAGCAAATAATCACTCTGAAGAGAGGACAGAAAGAAGAAAGAAAAAAGGAAAAGCTGAAGATGTGAAAGGAGATCATACACGAAGGGCGCTGTATGTGACGAAAACAGTAACAGAGGGTAAGACGATAGAGACAGAGGAAGGAATGGAATAACAAAGCAAAGGAGAAGAAAATGGAGACAAAGAAGAAAAGATGGAAGAGAGTACGTAGAGGGTAACATAAGAAGGAAAGACAAACACCTACATTAGCGGACAAGATGTAGAATGGGATGAGTGGAAAGACACAAGACAGAAAAATAAGACGACGCCGAGAAAAAGCACGGTGAACCCACCAAGAAAACAGAACAAAAGGTCCTTGCTATGACTAAAGCAAGTGAAAAGATGTTGCCAACCCCATCCCAAAGCATGACTAGAAAACAGTAATGAACACTTCACCCCCTGAAACAAATATAGATTACGCCTAATACTCAGTGTTTAAGAATAACACATCTATAGCATATATACAGTATAGAACACACATATAGAAAACACACACAGAAGTATATAAAAGTCTTCAAAATATAGGATACACATATAGCATGACATATATAAATAGTGTACCTGTTATTTATTGATAGTACGTTCGATCTGACCCACGAAAACTCTTAAAACTTAAACTGAGTGACCCTTAAAAGAAAACCTGTTTGGCATGCTGTTGCATGAACTAAGAGACAGCGTTGCGAACCTCAATTTAAGATTAAAAGAACAAAACAGTCAGCCAGTAGTAGCCAACCACTTTGTTACACTTTCGGAAAAACAATACAAGTACGCAAAAAAGCATGCAATACTTAGCAGGAAACTTCACAAATCACAAACATTCGAATTGGATATGTGATCACCACATACTTGGAGCTAGAATAAAGACCGCCTACAAAAACAAGCAAATGAGTTAAACGTTACAAAATGTATCAAAACGACAGATGGTGGGCAGATGGAGTCGAACAGACAACCAGAAGGAAAAGAGGAGGCAAGCATAAAGGATCCACCAAGCAGTCTAGACATCCTACGACCAGCGGCTTTCTTTGGAGACATTCTGATCTCTTACACTAGTGCGCAAAAACGCAGAGCTAAATGAGTCGTACATGGCAGTCTCTACCGATAATCAGCTATAATCTAAGCTGTTATATCACCTATTCTAAAGACAACTCAGCAAGTTGTGGACTAGTATAAAGTCATCAAGAATGGTTTCGAGCATGGTCTTCAACTCAGACTACCGCACGTATATTAAAGGAGACTAGAAATCAAAATTTTCCTTTTACGTATGTAATTCTCTACAGATTTTAATTCGACTGCAATGTTTATAAATGAAATATCGTAAGCGGGTAGTGATTATATTGCGTGGAAGATACCACGATTCCGTAAATTGCCGAGTTTTTCCGAGTTTTAATGAGACGACAGATCACGTGGTACCGTGACGCTATACTAGCGAGTCCTCGAATACAAACATAAACATTGGCGAGCGAGGCAGACAGGAGACCACATTTGGGTTGCACATTCAAAAGTTGAATCTGCAGTCTGATATAACAGTTTATGTACTGTACTGATAAGTACTAAAAGAAATTTGTTAGGCACAGGCCCCGGGCTGGTGACTTAAATAAACTAAAGTCCTGAATGAAATTCCACAAGCCCGGACAGTTCATACCTGTCAACTCTCAAGCCGGGAGAAAAACCTCCCGATTTTGGGGGTATTTCCTCATCTACATCCCGATCTCGTAATATCTCTCAATTTTGCGCAGCGAAGTCCCGATTATTACATTATGTCTGTCAATTTTCATTTGTCAGAAGAAAAAAAAACAACCCCAAACCATTTTTAAATATAACGTATGCAATCCACAGTCTAAACTGCCACACTGCTGACATCGTAGCGATATGACTGAAAAATTGTTAAAGCTACGTTAAAAATTCAAATCACACGCACACACGTCTAAACCCGGCACTGGACGAAATAATTAATATCATACAACAGCTTTTTTCTTCTTTTTTTCTTCTTCAGTAAATAGAACGTGAAGATTAAACATTATTCAAGTAAATTTCAGATTTTTTAAACAACTACAACAGTACTATAGTAAAAAAAATAATTAAAAGAATAAAATTGTCACCAATTAGCTTAAATGAATGATCACGTTGAAATTTTCTCTGCAAACAAAATCGCATCTCCATTTCCGCCAAAGAAACTCGGCCAGTTAACACCTGACATTCCTCTACCGTATATGAAAAGTTTAATTACCATGATTAAATTACAAGGAATAAAACAAAATATACCATGCAGTATATGTGGCCCTAAAGAACTAATTCTGAATAAATATTTTAATCAGCAAACAGTGTTACATGCATTAAGACTTAAACCTAAGAAAATAAGGTGGGGCATAAAACTTGAGAAAAACAGTTGCCAGATGTACGGTAACTTGTGACTGCAGATTTGAACTGTTAAAATGAAGTCCATGGCATCGTAAGTAACAACAAAATAGGCATCGTTTATTTGGTAATCAATTGCTGGTGCTTATACATACACACTGTCGAACATGGTTTCTTGGAAGTATGTCCGAAGGGCAGTCCTTTTCACAAGATCAATGTAAGGATAAGGATTCTGTTCATTAGTCACACAGGCTTTATTGTTTGCGTACTTAAATCAAAACTTTAGCTATTTTGCAATTTAGCCAGAACTGACCAGAGTATGCAAAAGGGGCTTGTCATGGGGGAATAATAAGGCGTATTACAGCGAGAAAAGGCACGTCAAATGGGCGGTCGCACATTGGGGCAAGGGGGGGGGGTCAATAGTCCCTCCCCCGTTCTATTGTCAGACAGTTAATGTGAAACTTTGACCTTTTTTTTTAATCGCTCCTTTTTAAACTGCCCAAGGAATAGTTTTATATCAGTTCCAATTAATACAGATTACCGTTTATGCATACTACATGTATACAATGCATTTTTTTTTAAAATTTAATTTTTATAAGATTACTGAAAATTGTGTTTTCTTGAAACACGACAGGTTTAGAATCTTATTTTTAGCAAAGCTTCGATTTGATTAAAATCAAATCTAAATTTCACCTACGACAGTGGTGATTTGATTTAGATTGTGCCGTGTTAAGGCATGTATGTCAACATCTTGAAAAGACATTTACTCATTTCACCAGCGCGATCAAAGTTTCCTCAGGCAAACACTTTTTGTTTCGACAAGCCTGACGGGCACCTCACTTTGAATACAGGATGGGCCGGAACTAAAACCAGAAGGGTCCCAGGGTGTCGGGCTATCAGATTTGTTTTTAGCACTGCTGTTTTAGATAAAAGATATGTGGATTGATTGTTGCATTTTGTGGTCACTTACTCGTCCTTCTGCCCATTTTCGTAACTCACACGTTTAACGCTTTTCCCAGGATTTAAAATGTTCAAAGGTATGTCTGGAACAGCGCCAACTTTTAGTCTAGGCCTAGCATTTGCGTATCTTTGAGCTGCTATTTTTTCATGATCCCTCTCGTAACATTCCTTTGAGAAATGTAACGTGCACATAGTGCTGTATGGTGTTGCTTTGAAATCGACTCGTTTGTAATAATGTACCCATTCTTTCATGATGCCTTTATCTTTCGGAAAAGAAAAAAAATATGTTCGCAGGCTTTTCTTAATGTTCTATTACACCCGTAAGCAACGCAAAACGGTATTGTCTTTTACTCTGGCAACTCCCACTTGGGTAGCCGGAGTCGTTACTATGACGTCACATCCCGAAAGTAACCGAATAGGCGCGGAAATTTTGCATACGAGGTCACGGAAATTCAGCTCCTAGAAGATAGGCCAATATTTAAATATTGGCATAACAGTCGCAGATGATACTTCAGAATAAGGTTTTCTGCTATAGTACTTTTATTATTATTCTATATTTCCATTGGTTTCTGGTCTCCTTTAAGGCATAATGTAACATTACCAGGATCACAGACACAGCTATACGAAAAAGAAGAATTTGTGTCGAGAGGCAAGGGACTCTTAACCGGTCTTACTTAACTGACCAACTGCGAAACGAATTTTGAGAAGAAAAAGACCAGTGAAGAAATGCCATTTATATCAACCGTGTTTTATATACAAACTTCAACGGCCCTTTTCTGGGCCACCAAGATCTTTAGTAAAGAAAGATATTAATCATATTTGCCAGACAATATTTTGTTTTATGTGTTTGTTTCTTTACGTCTGTGTTGTAGACAACTTAGACTGAAACCCCCTTTGACTCCTTTTCTCTTCTGTTTCATAGTATGCACGTATGTAAGGGTATAGTAGTGTGGCTACAAAACACTTCTTACCTTGTGTGTGACAGTATTCAATAAGGTAAGGCTAAATTAGTGTCTATAAACACTTTCTACCCTTCTGTGTAACAGTATACATATATGTGAAGGTATATTAGTGTGTCTGTAAACACTTCATACCCTTGTGAATGATATAATGTTTGTATTTATGGATATTGTAGCATGCCTATAAACACTTCCTACCATAGTATGCTGGTTTGTTTGTGTGATATTATTTGTAACAACTACCCTTCTTCTTGGAGTGGATGGGTGTGAAATTGGGTTATAATTTATTATGTTTGGATAGTAATCAAATGAGGGTGCATGACTGATGCTGAGTTGTATATATGCATTGTTGAGGTGTGTGATGGATTGTTAAGCAAACATTTTACCATTATATTTTCCCTTGTCCGTATCAAATACCCACCAATTTTCCCTTCGGTATTTTATCATTACCTTTTACGTTTTACCTAGCCTCTATAAACATTCATATCTTCACAAACACTCTTGTCCCCGTAGTACCATTCCCATATAAACCTACGGACCAATGTATGTATGTATGTATGTATGTATGTATGTATGTATGTATGTATGTATGTATGCATGTATGTGTGTAGATATGTATGAGTTAGGTGTGTCCACTTGTTATGTGGTGCCTTTGTTTGGTTGTCTTTAGCTACGAGATGATCGAACACAATGTTATTACCCGGATCGAGAAATTAATAACCTAAAATATGAAAATAATGGAAGGAATAACAGAGATCTGAGCAGAGATATAGAAAAGAAGAGCACGATCCTTCACATGTAAAATATAACAGCTTAATCAATTACATGAACAAAATGAAGCAGAACACGACCTTTGAATGATAACGTTCTGTTATAAATAAAATTAAAAAATTTATAAGAAATCGAATTAGCCATTCTGTTATACTGATAAAACAAATTTCATCTGAGACGCCGTATTCTGTTTCCTCTTCTCACTATCTCTACACTTTTCCGGCTCATCAACCGTACATGGTTGTCTCGTCTACCTTCCACTTCGTGTTGCACGTATAGAGCAAATTTCACCTTTAAGTAAATAACAATGCAACATAAATATTTCTCATGCTCTTTTACTTCTGGGATCGAACAATAATCCCCACTCTTGTTATGTTAGATATCTTTTTATCGTAATTCAACAGAACTAAAGCTAATATATTGTCTTATCGTAATTCAACCAACTAAGGCTAACATAGGTCAGTTCGCAACATGGCGCTGATACAAAACCCTATTAACATGAATTTAATGTATTTCTCAAGCAGCTAACCGCATTCCTAAATGAAACAATGACATAACAAGACATCGTAATGAATAATACTGCGCCCCTGTGGGTTGGCAATGGACTACCTCAGTTACCATGCGCCCATTTGTCGCTTGAAAATCATTGACAGCATGATTACACGAATGAGTTAATGCGCTTCGCTCCTTGTCCTTGCTACGTTACTTGCTAACTAGCGATTCATTGACATAACATTTTCAGATATAGTAAGAACAATTCCTAGCATATTTGATACATACCATTTACGGCAGATATTTTCACATAATCAGACAATTTGTATCAGAAGTAATGCATGAAATCCTTATAATACATTAGTCATATAACATTAGAGACAAATGCATGCAATATATTAACATCGGAAATCACGGAAAATTCATGAATGAATATAAAACGAATAAATTCAACGAAACAATTTCAGACTTATATCAGTGAACATACTTTAGGTGATTGAAACAAACCTTGTACCTCCCATACGTGACTCGCTTCTTTTTCTATGAAGCCGAATATCTCTTTTAATCTCCCTCAACTGTCAGACATCCGACCATTGATCAATTTTAACGAGCAAGTACTTTTTACTATGTATGTATGTATGTATGTATGTATGTATGTATGTATGTATGTATGTATGTATGTATGTATGTATGTATGTACGTACGTACGTACGTACGTACGTACGTACGTACGTATGTATGTATGTATGTATGTATGTATGTATGTATGTATGTATGTATGTATGTATGTATGTATGTATGTATGTATGTAGATATGTATGAGTTAGGTGTGTCCACTTGTTATGTGGTGCCTTTGTTTACTAATTTTGTAATCAACTTCTTGCCTTCCAGCAGGATCTTAGATTGACTACTGTCTCGCGGGAAACTACTTAAAAACTTGAATTTAATCAGGGAAACACACCCCTTCATTGAGCTTAGCCAATCAAGATTAACTTTATCTAACTAACCAAAATTTAACACGCCTATCGAACTTAGAACAAATCTCTTTCCGCCTTCAGTAATAAAGATGTCTGGAAAAACTCAGTTTACGACATTTATTTCAAATGGCACAAATTGATTCTGGATTGTCTCTACCTTGCCGTTCTCCGCTAGTTAACCCCCGAGTTAACATATCTGTCGGGCTGTATTTTAGCGGGTCCTAGCTAAAATTCAATCATGTCCCAAAACAAGAAAGGTTAACCATCGCAGGCAAAGTTAATTGTTGCGTGTCACGCTGACCGCGAAAAGACGGCTTCAGTTATGGTGCAGTAATAGTTTTCTTAAAAATTTACTCTGTTACAGTATGTATGTATGTATGTATGTATGTATGTATGTATGTATGTATGTATGTATGTATGTACCTAGTTCTCTACCTATAAACGTATCTATGTATGTATGTTTATAAAGAAAAACAGATTATGCGTGCTCCTTCGCCCTTACATTCTGCACAATAACAATAAGATAATGTATTCAAGAAGACTTTATGGACTTATCGGTAAATGTAAAATGTATAATGGCTTTACAACATCGTCATAAGCCACATCAACAATCAATAAAGTCATTAACGTTGACAATCTTCTCTTTCTTAATCCGAGTACTACTTTTCTGTATAGAAGTTTAATATATCAGACTAGTACCGTATTACTCGCATATAAGACTAATCCAACTGCAAAATGTACAGATCCATATCAACCGCGCCGGTGGCCTAGTGGTTAGAGCGTCCGCCTCGGAAGCGGGAGGTCGTGGGTTCGATCCCCAGCCGAGTCATACCAAAGACTTACAAAAATGTTACTAACAACTGCCTCGCTAGGCGCTCAGCATTAAGAGATTTGTGTTAGGACTGGTCGGCCTGGTGTCAGATTAATGTGACTGGGTGGGACATCATGCTACATGTCTGCGGCATGATGCCCCAGTGCTAGACATCACTATAAACTGCCACACTGCAGACATCGTAGCGATATGACTGAAAAATTGTTAAAGCTACTTTAAAAATCCTAATCACACACACACACACACACGGATCTATATCAGCCATCGCATAATGCGCCGGCGGATCGGGGTCTGTGTAGTTTGTTATGAGCAGTCAGTAGAACAAACACACAGACCCTGACGTATTATGCTACGTCAGATCAGGATCTCGGTTGTTTGTAGATCGATTCGACTTATAATGGTATCTATTCTGTATTTGTCGCTTTGCCATTTTTTCTTTTTTCGGAATTTTGTGTTGGGCGATGGAAGAAAAGCTTACACCGTTCCAAAATTAATTCTGTACAAGTGCACGTCTTTACTGGAGCCAGAAACTAATCACAAAATTTGTAGCAATTCAACAACTCTAGTATTTCAGGATATTTAAAGATAAAAATAAATGTTCTTATAGAATTAGAATCATTTTTGCACAATAATACTCATTTTCTATATAGAAACATTATTTGTTCATGAATATAAATGAATAATTCGAAATGTAGTCACACATTTGAACATTTGGAAATATTGCTATGATTTCACAACTATGAATGCGTCTCTAATTATTTATCACTTAAAACCACTGGTAATTTATAAAACATTCATAACATAATTATCTAAATGTCACGGTCTATTTTTTTTAAAGTATCTTCTGTTTGGAAATTTACCATATGTTATAAATGTCCAATTTTGTGACTTTCACAACATTCTGATTAAAAAAAGGTTTGCCTCCCGGTAAGAAATGTAAAATAAACACGGGCATAAATAACAATTTTAAAAAAAGGACACACGGATTGAAAAAGCATATAATTTCAATAATCAAATGTTGCAGGAAAATGTATTACAAAATAATTTCCCCATAAAAAATATATAAAAAAATTCTCGTTCTACTAATATTACAAAGACGTTCTGTTAAATATATGCACTTTATCAACTGGTCCTGGAAACAAAGATCAAGTAACGTGGAAATATTATCTCTTTTAAATTCAGATCATGCAAAAGAACAATATCCCAAAATAAAAATATAAACTATTCAGTAAAGAAGTGCAATTTCATCGGAAAACAATATTCAAATAAAATAACTTTCTTTTACAGTTATTTCATGCAACAGAGTTTTAATCTCAGGCTATATATCAAATTACAAAGCAAACAAAAATAAATGTGTTATTTGCTGAATGGATGTTTATCTAAATGGTAAAGTTAAACAACTTGAATACGCAACAATTTATCTACGCATTGTAGACGTGTTAAATTACGAGGAACTCTTCCTCGTGTGGTGTCAGACAAGTGTGTTGTATTAGCCACACTACTTGTATACGTCATTCTCTTCAATACACCTGTCAGACCTTCACTTGGTTGATTGATGGCCGAATGCTTCCTACTGTCGGTAGTCCTCTTTCCAGACATTATCAAAGACGTAAACAAGGCCGTTACGATAACCGTGGAGGTCAACCCGGGTCACCTCGAAACGTTCTCGCTAATGGGGCTATGGTTAGGCTAAGACCGACCTAGCTAGCCGGTAGTGGATTATAGACTGCAAAAAAAAAAAAAAAAAAAAAAGGAGAAATAACCGGACAGGCCTAGTGGATAAACGAACTGGCAATGCGCAAGGACTACGAGCTAGAGCAAAGGAAAAGACCGCAACTTGGAACATTTGCGGACTACGAGATAAAGACAGATTTTGTGGAATTTATGGAAACATACAAAATATCAATCATGAGAATTTCCAATTGTCAAAGGAAAGGAAAGAACACGCACCAAATACACAAAAACTATACACTTACCTGGAGTGGAGTAGAAAAATACAAAATGTATCACATGGAGTAGGTTTTATCATCCATCCGCTCATGGCGAAGAAGACTTATGAGATAGATAACATATCAGAAAGTATCGTCCTGATAACACTGAAAGAGTTAGAAAAAATCACAACACTGAAACAAATATATGCAGCATGCAATGTTAGACAAAAAGAGGAAGAAAATGACGAATTATTTGACAAACTCTCAAATATGATAGAGTTAAGGATAAAGATGATCTTATCATCATCGGAGATTTTAATGACAGAGTCGGGAATCCCCTGGGAAGCATAAAGTGGCCACCATAGTGACACCACCACGGAGGGCAACGAAAGCGGGCATCGCATTCTGAACCTGTGTGCAGAACATGGGTTACACATAACGAACACTTTCCATCAGCAAAAACTAAATTAAATACGAACCTGGTACAAATGGAATAATCTATACCGTGCCTCAAAAATTGTTTTTTTCTCTTAACGAGACTTTCAAAAAAAGCTACATGTTACAGACTCAAAGGTGATCCTCAACACAAGTCTTGAAACTGATCATCGCCCCGTCGTCACGTACCCTCACCAAAATTTGATACACAAACCAACCATCAAGAAAGTAAGGAAACCATAAAACCCAGGAAACTAAATGAAGACACTGTTAAAGATGACGTGAAACAAGACATGACACTTGCACTAGACGCACTAAAATATAAAATATACAACGTATAAGAACTATGCCTGCACTATACAATAATGGAATGACCAGCTTAAAATGCAAGTGTTGTAAAAGAAAAATAGTGGACCAAATGAAAAGAAAATAAGATGGTGTAATGAACAGATACAAGAAACAATTAAAACAACTTTACCAAGTATGGCTTGAAGATGAAAAATGAAATATGATTACATTATATAGAGAATTACTCGAAGAGACATCAAGAGACCAGTCAAGATGGCGAAAATGAATCAATTAAAAAGTATGATTACGACCTGAGCAAACTCTATAAAGAGTCCCCACAAAACTGTTATAAAGGTATAAAAGCTATGAGATTAAGATCCGGGACCTTTAACCCAATAGAAATAATAAATAACAAACTAGGCTAGCCACTATACGATCATACCAAAATCAAAGCAAGGTGGGAAGAATACTTCCAAGATCTACTTAATCCATCCGAACAGGGAGACACTCAGACACTCTTTACACCATGACACAAGGACCACACTGAACCTACAGTCCTGAAGCAAGAAGTAAGAGAAGCAATCAAGAAGTGCCTGAACAACAAAGCTTCAGGAATTGATGAAATAGAAGCAGAAGCAATAAAATCATGTGAGGAAACAGGGGCCAAAAGGCTTACATGCATATTCAAGAAAGCGTGACTAGAGATGAAAGTACCAAAAGACAGGCAAAGAGCTGGTGTTTTGTCACTCTGGAAGACGAAAGGATGCTAGAAAGGCTGCAACACATACAGTCGTATCCCTAACGAGTTATATTGATAAAGAGTTTACCAATATAATAGAAACGCAAACAAGAGTAATAATAGAGCCACTACTCAGTGAAGCACAGTTTGATTTTTAAAAAGTTAGAGCTTGTACTGATGCAATATTTGCGGTATGACAAGTCAATGAGAGAACCATAAAATTCCAACAAGGACTCACTATAGCATTTATCGTTCAAGAAAAGGCCTTCAGAAGAGTAAAAAGAAACAAGCTGTGAAAAGTGCTTGAGGACTACAGGATACGCAGAAAGTTATTAGATAAAATTAGAGCAATATATGAAGACAGCAAAAGTGCCACCACAGGGCTATCAAGCTGATTTGCATTAACAGCTGGAGTGCGACAAGGGTATATTCTACCCCCCCCCCCGCATTTTGTTGTCATCGATATGGATCAAATCATAAAAGAAACAAATCCACAACTAGAAGACCTATATGAACTGTTGTACGACGAAAACCGAAGTTTACTTCACTCTACAAAATAAAGTCCTTCAAACGTATGTTTCTCGCCTTAACGATACATGTCAAAAGTATCATATGAAGATAAAATTAAGCAAAGCAGAGACATAGGTGATAAGCAAAACATATACAAAAATAAACATTAACATTGAAAATACGAGACTAAAGCAAATCAAAGAATTAGACAATCTCGGAACTCACAGAGAATAGAAGGATAGACAGAGAAATCGAAACAATGACTCAGAAGCTAATAATGTAGATTATCAATTAACCTCTATCATAAAAAAAACAAATATTCCCATGGAAACAAAAAGACAACTAATAAATGCTATATTTATCCCAAATCTGTGCTATCAGTCCCAGACGTGGGCACTAAACATGAAGCACGTGCAAAAATTCACTGCGTCTGAAATGAGATGCTTGAGAAAAAACAACGCCAAAAAGGATCGGATAAGGAACGAGATGATCAGAGAAATGTCTGGAACAAATCTGTCATAACCTACAATGAGGCTTCAATAATTAAATTGTTTGGACACCTCATCAGAAAGAACCCCCAACAACCCGCAGCTCAAGCTTACAACATCAAAAGATAATGCTTTAAAGGAAAAGGAAGACCATAGCAAAAATTGATAAACGGAGTAGCGGAGACACTGAGAAAACACAATATGACAACAAGCTCAGTCTCACACTTAGCTCTTGACCGGAAACTCTCCCATCGACTCTTTACGGCATAAGCACGTTGAGAAGAAGAATAAGAAACTGGAATACGTGATTTATAAATGTTACGTCACAGTTGTCTCATTTCATTTCTGGAGAGGTTGACTTGGAACTTGATATGGTGGAAGGTGTGCAATTGCAAACACAGTAAGATAAACACGAGGTTGTATTTCTGGTACTACCATTGACATAATCCTCTCAGCCACGAGGATAAGTCGGTGGTAGGGATAAGCCAATAGTAGTGCGAGCTGAACTAAATGGATAAACCAGTAGTCTCGGCTAGCGTGGGTACATGGGAAAGCCTGCCAGTAGCTTCTCGTGGGTCGGTGGTTCTTCCCTGGGTTTTCCAGGGTTCTTCCTCCAACAGTTATACTGGCCGCCATGTATAGCCTATCTTGTGATGAAAAATGGCGTTAAACCCTAGAACAACAACAACAATAAACCAGTAGTAGCGCGAGCTGAGCAATGAGTATATGCCAACAGCAGCTCGAGCCGAACTATAATGATAAGTCAGTGGTAGAGCAAGCTGAACTATAGGGATAAGTCAATGTTAGTGCGGGGTTGAACTTCAACGATAAACCAGTGATAATGCGACCTGAGATACAATATGTAGCCAATGGTAGTGCGAGCTGAACTACAAGGGTAAACCAGTGGTAGTACGAGATTGTGCAAGCTTGCACTAGCAACACTGTATCATTGCTTTTCACTAACTCTATATTAGCGCGAGTAAAAACACTATATTTCCAATCTCTAAATAATTAACTTTATTTACCACGATAAATGCAGTAACCTTTTATTATGTGCTCATTTTCTAAAATTCTACCTATGGCTTAAGTATGTGAATAAAAATACACTACACGAAACAAAGTAACTGAATGTATGCCGTATTCCGAACTAAATACACAAGCGCAGATTCATCATTACACAACAGCAACAGTGTTAATGCGCACCTAACTCCGCCCAGATAAATTTGAACTTGGTCGCGCGCTAAACATATCTTTCCAAAGAAGGTGGCGTTTTGGTCTACTTAAAATTGAAATTAGGAGTCATATTGTGAATGAATGCGCATTGCAATAACTTTTTCATTTGATCTGGAATGAATAGATTTTGGCATTTTTGTCCTTTCTACGAAATTGCGTGATTATGGGCTGGATTTATGTGCCAATTCTACATGAAGTACATCGGATTTCAGCGGCGACGGAGCAGCGTACTGTTGACCTCTGCAAGTGTTTTTCTATTCTGCTATTGAATTTTTCAAATCATAACGTGGGGAAAATATGATGACTTTCAATTGCAATGATCAAAATGACGCTATGGAATATAGTGTTTATTTCATTTTGAGTGCAGTAAGGAGGATGTAATTGCACTTGGAATATAGTCGAAATTACAGTACAATTTCGAAATGCGTAATCAAGCTTGAGAACTCATGACATGACATGGCTCATGTAATTTGGATTTACAGAACTAAGAAAGTACATTTTGAGGAAATTCAGGATGTAAAAATGTAAGTATATTTTTTTGCCATTCTTATTACCAGCTAAAAAAGACAGTTTATGCCTTGTCACTTGGATATTATCTGTAAGGACCCTGTCTGGCGTTTATAGTTTGCCTAAATCCGAAACATTGTATCAAAAAAGTTAACGCGGAATGTGCCAAAGCAGCTGGTATGTGGCAGTCCACGAAACATCTGCTTTAGTTCATTCAGCTGGTTTACTTCAGCCACAGACAAATGAAATAAATCAAAAGTGCTGGCGTCTGCGTCCATTGTTTGTTTACAATAGAAAGTAGTTCTTTCTTCCACGTGATTTCAATATCAATTACACGCGAGTTTAATATCGTAAAATAATGAACGATTATGACAAAGCAAAGTTAACGGAGAAAAAAATATGACCATAAAATAAAGGTATGTATTGATCACGACATCGCTTAATTCTGAATCATATTCATATTAATCAACTTTATTTATCCACTGCTCTGACTTGACTATATTGTTTTTTCAGGAAAACATGAATCACAAAATGTCAGATATGCATACACATGACCGGAATACGTCAACACAAATCGACAGAAATGTCAAAGAAAACGACCGGAATACGTCAACTCTACACAAGTCGTCAGAGATGAAAAAACGCAACAGGAATACGTCAAATTTACATAAATCGTCAGAAATGTAAAAATGCGATCGGAATACGTAAAATGTAGATAAATCGTCAGAAATGTAAACACGCTACCGAAATACGTCAAATGTACATAGATCGTCAAAGATTTTTTTTACCAAGCTTGAGATATAGTATGCAAACGAAACAGGGCATAGTCAAGCAAAATTATCATCAGCATTTTTGGGCACCTAAAAGTAGCTACGGTAACTATTTCTATATTTGGATAATATGTAATTTTTAGACCCAGATATTATTTACTTAAATGATTAATACAAATAATGTACACACTGGTCAATAATTAATTATTATAAATGATTAATACAAATAATGTACGTACGGGTCCATAATTAATTATAATGAATTATTAATACAAATAACGTCCACATTGATCAATAATTAAGGATTACTATTGCTATTTTTATTTATGCTATGGTCATATCTGTTGTTTTTCTTGTTCTTGCCTTGGTTATTAGAACCAGTGGTGAAATAACCATGATAGTTTTAGAAACACGGGCCAGGAGGAGAATGTGGTGAAGTTGGATCCACTTGTTATGGTAACTATAATTTTAAATTTACTAACAGCAGCAGCAGTATTATTATTATTAGTAGTAGCAGTAGTAATGCATGTGACAGAACCTTCTGGAAGCTATTGTAGTTTGAGAGTTTCAAATGCATAATTGTAACCATTTACTTTTGGTAAGATTTTCCTTGTATTAGCACTCATCTTTGGAGAGGGGCATGCGCCACCCCACCCCTCCGGCCGGATTCGCTTGTATTGACTATTCATTAGCAGCGCGAGGGAGTCGGGGGAGGGGGGGCGAAAATTACCCCTATGCGCCAGGCGAATGTGGGCACCATTGGTAGCTTTTTTCCAGCTGTCATTTTCATAGTATTTCACCTCACTTTTGTGTAACTGTTTCAATTCTTTACAAAGTTAATGTTTAGAACAGGGCAGTTGAAGTTTTCCACTTGACATAACACTTTACTCTGTGGCAATGTAGGGACGCCGCTAAAAAAAAATATTACCCCCGGGCGTCCACCCCCCCCCCCCCTTCGGACTACTGTGCAGAGAACAAAATGGGTATATGTTAATGATGCCAATGAAGTGGAACCAATACAGAGTGTCAGTAGGAACAATATGTAACTGCGCTTTACAAAGTCAACAAATACCGTGAACATGTAGGATGGTGAGCTTCCAGTTGAAGGGTATACTCCAATCATTACCAGCAATACCATGGAGCGAGAAGAAACTTTGTACGAATTAAGAGATTTAAATGTCAAAGGTGAGTAGTACTCTTACACACGTGCGTTGTGTATATGCACTATTAACTATACGTTCTTTTCCTCACGATTTTAACGAGAATAACTTGTTTATCGGCAGCTCCACAGAAGTAGCATTGTAACTTCTGCGCAAAAGGAGGTGGGGTACAAGATTTATATTTTCTTCAGAAAAGCAAAGAGGATTTCTGACAGCACACTGTCATCCGAGATCAGTGTAAAATCGTCAAGAGCTGCATGTGTGACAACACACTGTTTTGCCGATTCCACCGAATTCGATTCACATAGTTTGGTAATCGATAGATGGACACTCACTCGGTGGCCTATCATTTAAACTTTGCCTTGACGACATAATGTGTGTTGATCATCAAAGACTCCGTTGTATTTCGGCTCGCTATGGGCGACATTTAATACCAAACAAAAGGCTTTTTCCAGGTAAATAAACCTCACCATTGTTATGCTCATCAAAATCTAACTTGCCGATAGTTTAAGTTACCTTCTTAAAGTATGAAGCCATCAGGTCAAAGGACAATGCGATCAAATTCAGTAATAGACGCACTAACTAACCCCAAAACGTACAAAACCTACACCAAATATTTAATACCAGTGAATGATTAAACATTATGTAATTTTTAAAGAAAAATTCAACTGTCATTATGTAATGTTTCCATACCTATTATTTCATTTTGGCAAGTATCATAATTTCATTTTAGGACATATATTGGAAATATTTAGTTCTTTTTTTGGGGGGGGGGGCGCTTTTACCTTGGGAGTAAATCCTGTCAGGATACCGTCTGTACTCAGTTATAAGATGAGTCCAACTGCCAACTGCACAGACCCATATCTGCCGTTGCATCATGCGCCGGCAGATCTGGGTTTGTGCAGTTGTTAGAAGTAATCAGTACAACAAAACAACATAGACCTGATCTGCAAGCACATTATGAGACGGCAGATTATGATCTTTGTTGTTTGCCTTTAGACTGGACGTTTTAGTGAGTGTAGACGATAACTAAATCTATTTTCTAACATCGTAATTGAAACAAGTCCGTGCTTTATCGTAACACCCCAAAGTATTAAATTTGAACAATATATATGCTGAATAAAAAGGCATGCTAGAAAAACATGTGTCTTACTTCTTACCATACCATGTATGTGTCAAAAAATAACAAGAACAGATTGATGTACGAATAATAATCATTCTTCTATTTTAAATGCTACACAAACAAATTTAGCACGCGCACATACCGTTTACTTATTACTAAAAGTTAAGAATCGAATATGCTTATACATGGACAGGTTGTTGTTGTTTTAATTATGTTGCACGTATGTTTGAATATTATGGTTGTCACATTGGATACAATATATTTCACTTCTATCTCTTCTATAGCTTCCATATCTTCCAATGTCAATTCTCAGACCATAAGTAGACACTCGGAGTTTTCTCAAAGCTGATATATGCTTATGGTTGGAAAAGATTTGAAATAATCTTCGAGGTTGAAGTCAGTCTTCAAATGTATACAAAGAAAACAGTTTATCGGAAGTTTGTAATTTATTATTCCACTCTGATATAAAAGCATCATATGAAACTCTGTTCAGAAATTAAACAATTTACAGTATGAAGAAACATCCATGCTTCATCAAAACCAAATCTGTTTATAACATCTTTTAGCAATGTAGCCCAATTAATACTATTATTTCATTCATTTTCAAAAAATACCTATATATCATGTGATTATATTTAGAAAAAGATTATTGTCTATGATTAGAAGTGCTAAGGTGTGCATGTCACGTTTGCTTAGCCTCATCTATAAAGTCATGTATAAGTTATAATCTACTGTCTTGGAAATATTACTGCGGTCATGTGTTTGATGGCTAAAGATTGTCGCAGGCTAGTGTTAAACTGTTACGCAATATTACCGTAACCCGCCAGAGACCTGAAACTTGAGTTGGCGAAGGCGACAGCTCGCATCATTTGATAAAGGCTTGCCGTATCACACCTATGTGTTACAGTTTAGTCCTAAGACCAGAGGGAAGCCCGCAGGGTGAATGAAGCGTGTTCTTATCCGTACCCACGTTGACAGACTGCGTGAGAGACATGGTCCGCTAAGTTTCATTGGATCGATTCACAGCGATATCCAAAAAAGGAGGGGAATTTACAAAAGGATGGAAATCAAAAGAGGGAAAAATAAAAAGACAGATAATATTAAATTAAAAAATGATATTATATATAAAGACAAACAGGATATTTTAGAAGATATTAAAATGAATTACGTTTATATATATATATATATATATATATATATATATATATATATATATATATATATATATATATATATATATATATATATATATATATATATATATATATATATATATAACCCAAAATCTTGATAGCGAAACAATAAACAACTACATGTCTAAACCTGAATACAAACAAATATCAACCACTGATAAAGAAAATTGCGATAAATTTATTACTGCTAATAAAATTTCGAAAACAATTTACAGCCAACAGCCTAGAAAAAGGAAAGTCTCCATGATCAATATTATAGAAATGAAAATAATGGGCTTTATTTGGAATAATAAAATACACTATTTAAAGAAGAAACATATATGCAGACCTATAGTGAAGGGAGGGCTAGGCCTACCAAATCTCAGCAGTAAGCAAAAGGCTACTATTTTAAATATGTTTAAATTTTTTAATAATACTCCAAAACTATCTTGGGAGGCAATATACATATATATCCATGGATATTTGTGTAGATTTAACAATGCAATATGTAAAAACAATGCATTAAGTAAACTTTCGGAACCACCAGGTCATTGTAGAAGAATAAGGGACTTAATCAATATGTATAGGGATAATAAACAAATCTGTGTGGAAAACAAAAGTATATACAAAATATTGATTGATAATGCCTCGAAGAAAAAAAACGCAGTAGAATTTCTCCATCCAAACCTAAACAGGAATATGGAAAAATTGGTCACGTATAAGCTCGGTCTCTATATAAAGTAGGCTCTTCCAATACCTTGATGATAAATGACTAACATTAAAACCTTACCACCACGTAGACTGTGTGGTAACTGTATAGACTCTAAGGAGCACTTAATCCTGAGATGTCTTAATAACGACGCAGATAGACAACTAATAATGAATAAAATTAAAAACAAATATGGCACAGTAGAAGCCGGACAATTATTGTTTACAAACAATATTACGGATAGGAAAATATATATGGATTTGATAGGGTCTATTAACTCTGTAATGAAGACAGTGCGAGAAAATAATTAAATACGTACAATACCGCTTTAAATCGCAACAAAATACCTCACTCTATAGGTCCTCTAACAAGTAATTTAGCATATTATTTACGAAACAGAAAAATGCACATATACAAATGGGACAGGGAGCTTGGCCTTGCTGACTGAAGAGCAAATGATGGTACGACACATAAGCTACGCGGCTAACGCGAGATAGTACGGGTCGTACCTGATCTCCCCAAAAGCAAGGTCAATCAATAAGAACGTTACGAAAACAAAAACACGGGGAACATAGACACCTACACATACATCAGTAACAAATTACCAAATTATTTTTTTTATATATTTTTTTTCTCACTCTTGCTAATCGACCTATCTCTTCTCACACAAATACAAACATATAACTAATTAATAACTCAGAGAATGTGATCCATATGAGCCAGTCCATACAGAAACACAGGGATGACATACAACATGTATAAGATACACACAGCAATCACTGATCCCTGACGATGATCACTAACGTAAATAAAGCTCAGAGTCCAGCCAGGGGTTGAAGAGCATTTAAACACAAGAGTATGGAGGTGTGTAAACCCTAGATCTACATTTATAAAATCCAAATTTTGCTAAACTTGACACATACAACGTAAAACATTATGGGGGAAACAAACAAATAAAAACCATTTGCAACTTTAGGCACGGGGGGGGGGGGGGCTCCTCTATGATGCAAGATACCAATAAAGTAAATGAAAGGTTAGTATTCGCCTGGATTAACTGCTGAACAATAGGGTTACTCCGAGACAGCCACTCGTAATTTGGCGGCAAAACCTAGAGGAAGATTCTAAGGAAAGAAAATGCTTCGAAAGGTCAATACGTTATTTGCTCGATTATACAGAATATTACGGCATCATAATTGTAATTATTAGTTTTACGTATACTTAATTACTAGTATCATTGAGTATGTAGAATTACCTTTCGTAGTGTTTTATTTACATGCATATTTGAGAAATGGGCTTGAGCTTATGTGGAGAATTATTAGATGCGAGGCGGAATTATGTACAGTAGATTGTTAGCTTGTGGTCAGAATTAATTTTGTAATTCGCTATTAGGTTACTTCGTATTAGACCAGCACATTTATTAGTGCGTTACGTTAGAATTTACACATGCTTGAATTGTGAATTTGGAAAATGTATGAAATATGTAAAATTAGTTACAATGGCTGTATGCATATATCAGAGCATGGATATTTGAATATTTGTGTACTTTGTATGAGATGTAAGGTAAAGAAACGCATCCGATTATTGTGATATTGTTTAGTATAACAGGATTAGGAATATGTATTGATGTGACCGAATTTATTGACGTAAGTATAAGAAGTAATTGATACCGTGATGTGTTATGGCGTTGTTTTACCATACAAGAAGGTATGGATATCTTGATGTGAATGAATGCGTGACCGAAGAAATTTAATATCCGTTATCTGATGATAGGCTGTGTGTAGTGTGAAATGAAAGGGCTAAGGAACAATATTGTACCGTCCTTGTGTTTTCACAGGAAGCTTTTTAAGGGATAGAGAACTTCGGGTTCGATAGAGTCCCGTGTCTTCAAGAACTGGTTGAGGAAGTGAGACTAGCTGAAACAGTCCAAGTCGATGGAATTTTAGTCGGTGGAGAGAAGGTGGAGGGGAAGGAAAAGGAGTCTGGAGGAAAAAGTGGAGGAGGAGGGGAAGAAGTATAGAAAAGTCGAGGAGGAGGAGAAGGAAGTTGGAGAAAGTCGGAAAAGAAGAAGAGAAGGAATTGGGATAAATAGGAGAGAGAAGAATACCACAGATGAATAAAATACAAGGAGAGGTGGAAATCAATCTCACACTGCTAATCAAGTGATGCAGTAGGCTATTAAACGGTCGAGCGGAAGGAGTGTAATTGCGAATTTGAAACATTTGATTAGTGAATTGTTATTAAATTGTTTTTCATTGAATCTCAACCCTTTTTATATATGTAACCATCTAACTGTCAGCATTGATGACAATGGGTTCGGAGCTTTGCATCTATCTTTCACTAATTTAACTTCCAGCCAAAATCGAGCCTGGGTTGGACTTCTATAATAGTTTAAATAAAATATTGGTAGCACCCCACCCCAACCATAGCAATCCTCACAGTGCAATGAAACGATAGTGTTACGATTCTAGGTCTAAACTATAAAACAAAAAGAAAGCGACACCAAAACTTTAGTCAAGTTTAATAATGTTTTTCCCTAAAATATAAAGGAAAGTTTAAAAGACACTTACAGTATTGTGGATTAAATCCCATATAATCCTGAATGTTCTATCACAAGTTCAAAAGTATAGAGTGTTCCAAATGAATTCCAATAATCTTGAATGTGATTATGTACCAATAGTCTTGAATGTGCTTATGTACTGTTAGTACTTCTGTATCAAATGATATAATCCAGGATGTCTTCGAATGGACTTACAATAATCCCAAAGTAGTGTTTTAAGCAAATAAATCAATCAACACTGATTCCAATGAATAATTTATATAAATACTTCCTGTCAGATTATATCTGAATAATTTCTGAGCACAACTATAAACTCTGTTCATGGATTCACAAAGACTGATATTAAAAACAGGAATGCATAGTTTGTTTACAAAACCTATATATACAATTTCACTTGATCTAAGATACAATAGAATTTCCCACAGAAAGACAAATTTCTTGAATCGAAGTAAACATGCTTCTAAAAAATAAGAACAGTTATTTTTCGCGTTATCTTGAGATACAAAATCTTGGCATTCTATCCGTTTCCTGATTGGAGATACTAGCTTTCATCTGCACTTTGGATGGTTTCAAGTGTCTTAGAAGACATTGTCTTAAATAATATTCCGAAATTCAGTGAATTTTTTTGAAATTGTACTACTTTGTCGTATCAATAGACAAGTTATTTTTTACAATAACATCTTACAAAGATTCTCGTAGCAACTCATAACTTGTTAGATTTTCGCATAGCAGTAGTACTTCCTAATTTATTTCAGCCATTAATGTTAACAAATTTAATTTGTAATATCTTCTCCCAGTAATTATTTCAGACGAAAATCTGATAAAGTGATATTTAATGTTTCAAAAATGTCACCTTTCTATTTCTATCTTTCGTTTCGCTCATTCGTGCAATCATATTTTACTAACACTTTATCATTCCAGATACTACGCCATTTTTATTCCTGTTTCAATTTAATCGAGGGCGTACGACCTATTTTAACATTCACAAGTCAACAACATCCCAGCCAACATAATGACATTTGGGTACCACTGATCTTAAATAGCGGATTCGTTTCATTTTTTGGGGGGAGGAGGGGTATTCTGGAGATTTTTCACGCTTCGATCCCTTCTCTGACGCTGAAGTCAAATCTGTCATTCTGTTTGGCATCCCGATTTCTTCGCCCATCAATAATTTGACACATCACTCAACAACAATATAGTAGTCTCTTGCCTGTATTCATTTATGTGCTCTTCTTATTTACTTTTTCAAATCAATGATTATGCATGTCACGTTTGCTCAGCCCCAGTTCGTAAGTCGTGTATAAACAAAGGTATTATTACAAGCCATGATTTGATGTCTGAACATTGCCGCAGGCTAGAGTTAATCTCTTATGCAAGGTTACCGTGGCCAGAAAGAAAATTCAGCATCTTGGATCGTGTTCTGTATATTTGATTTAATGATATCGTATTTAATATAAATTTATTTCAATTTAATTGTCAGATTTTTTAAAAATTATTTTCCATTACATGATATTGTAGTGTAAATTTATTCACTAGAGGTGATACTTTATTTTAGAAAATAGTTTGACCCTGATTGTTAGGTTATAAACACCAAGTGTTGATCTAAATCCTGACCTTGTTTCAGAATTTGTAGCAACCTTCGTAACAAGTTCTATTTTATTTTAAAATGATTGTTTGTTTCCAAGGTCATGTTGGGACCTTGTCTTCAAGATATAAACATTTTTTTTATTTCTTAGAGTAAAAATGATTGGTTTTCGTCAGGGTCACACTGGGTAAACGTGAGCTGTAGCAAGTGTTTGCTTCTACAAACTTCTAGAAGATGATCACGTGACCTTTGTTTACGTTTTAGAAAGCCCATATAACTCATGTTTTGGAGAATTAATCTCAGTAGAAGTTGAGCTGTTAAACTGTTCGTTTTATTTTGTGCTGTTTGGAGTTATTTCAAATTACTTGGTTTGGAGTTATTTCAAATTACTTGGATTCAAAAGGATTAATTCTGTTATTTTTCTGGAAAATACGTATACTCGTGTAATGTTGTGGAACAATGACAGTTTTTAATAAAAATTTATTTAGCTATCAGAAACCGGAGTGATGATTCTTATTTCTACAAGGAACTGTAGACTTCAACACTACAGATCATAGCATACGTCATCGTCTTCCATCTTTGGATTCTACGCCGGGATTTGAACGTGAAATCAGTAGAACATTTTGTTGATAGGACTACTAAAAGTTTATTGTCAGATTATTTTTGGATCATTTTTGGATTTGATTCTACAAAACCATAAGTTCATATTTTTTTCATTTTTACAGAATTTTTCAGGGAAATAAATTATTGTACTTTTTAAAAGCTTGTTTTTTTTTCACTCTTTCTTGTGTTACTGTTTATTCGAGCCTAAACAAGTGACATAAGAATCGGAACAGGCGTTACATCGAGTGACTTCCCGCCTATGTGTTACAGCTTTGTCCTAAGATCAGAAGAACCCGCGGAGGAACAGGGCATGTTCTAAATCCGTCCCCACGTGGACAGAGAGCGAGAAGGACATTATCCGCTAAGCTTGATTGGATCGAACCAAAACGACATCCAATCGGAATTGAGATAGAGGGTGTGGTTACAATTTCGATCCGAATTATAACTTCTAAATAGCAAACGAAAATTTAGTCTCGCCTAGGATGATTGCTGAACAATGTAGCGTTATTCTGAGACAGCCACTCGTAAATTTGGCGGTAAAACTTAGAGAGTATATTTTAAGGAAAGACAAAGCTTAGTAAAGGTCAGAAAGTTATTTGCTCGATTTTTGCAGAATATTACGGCATTGTAATTGTAATTATGTGTAGTATGTATACTTAATTACTAGGATCGTAGTTCGTAGAATTACCTTTGTAGTGTCCATTTACAGGCATATTTGAGTATTATGTACAGAATTATTGTGTAGATTGTTAGCTTGTGGTCAGAATTAATTTTGTAATTCACTATTAGGTTACTTTGTAGTAAATTAGTGCATTTATTCATGTGATATGTTAGATTTTACACATGCTTTAATTGTGAATTTGGATAATGGTTGAAGTGTGTAAGATTAGTTAATATGAATGTATGGATATATCAGAGCATGGATATTTGAATATTTGTGTGCATTGTATGAGTTGTTATGTCAAGAAATGTGTCTGATTGCTGTGATATTGTTTAGTATAATGGGATTTGGAATATGCACTGATTTGACACAATTTATTGATATATGTCTAAGAAGTAATTGATACCGTGCTTTTATTACGACGTTGTTTTGCCATACAAGAACCTATGAGTATTTCGATGTGAATGAATGCGTGACCGAAGAAATTTAATAGCCGTTATCTGATGATAGGCTGGGTGTAGTCTGAGATGAGAGAACTAAGGAAAATATTGTACCGTCCTTGTGTTTTAATAGGAAGCTGGATACGCCGCCTTAGAACATTGAAACCATGCGGTTTTAACCAAGAAGACTAGAAAAAGACAACCTTGCACAAACAAAATAATCTTTTCTCAGCCTACACAGTCTTTTTTTTTTTTATAATTCTCTAAATTTGGTGAATAGCCTATTACTACTATAACAATGAAATATCCGGGATATAATTTGCGCTTACATAAATTTACATAAAATAACAGAGGTCGTTATGGCTCATCAATTTCTAGGTCAATACAAATATTTTCCAGTATCAGCAACAAGCTGAAACAAACTAGTTGAAACATAATAAAGTTAAAAGGTTTAATTCCAGTAGAAACAGCCATGTAAAGTTTCGCAAACATAACCGTTTTTCAGTTTTATTTGTTTATCTTATCTATGTTTTACATTTGCCTTTGAAAAAGACTCATTAAAGAGTCGAAAGCGCTCACGCTAATTAGATGCTAGTTTCGCACTGTTCGTTGTCAGGTTATTGCATTTATCTTAATCAATCCCTGACACATGGTCCCTTGCTGGATCCAGTGCACTTGAAAGGTTTGTTATTCGCCATATGATTTGCATTCTTTATATATATATATATATATATATATATATATATATATATATATATATATATATATATATATATATATATATATATATATATATATATATATATATAGAGAGAGAGAGAGAGAGAGAGAGAGAGAGAGAGAGAGAGAGAGAGAGGCTGTGTGTGCATGTGTGTGTGCGTGTGTGTGTGTGTGTCTGCGCGCGCGCGCGCATGATAAATGTGTAAATGTTGTGTTTAGTGGTGAGGCTAAGGTTGGTCCCCGGTTCTCCTTCGGTTAAAATTTTTGCCTGCTGTCTTTATTGTCCTTGAATCTTAACTTTGCAATTTGTTTGACCACCAGCCACCCAATTCTCTCTCTTTCTCTCTCTCTCTCTCTCTCTCTCTCTCTCTCTCTCTCTCTCTCTCTCTCTCTCTCCGAATATCTCTCTCTCTCCGAATCTCTCTCTCTCTCCGAACATGCACGAAACTGAAATTTTTTTATTGATGAATGTCCGACTTTGTGTAAACAAACCACACTTCTATTTTTAAACAACTTTTATTGTCATAAAGATAACCACAGTATTAAAAAAAAAGGCTATGAGCGACCACTTGCCATTTCCTACCCACAATCATAATGCATGGATCGATTTTATCATCTAAATGCTCTGTTATGAGCGACACCTGCTGAACGCGACCAGCGACTGCGATGTCTTGGCAAAATATGAATTTCGACGCTGCTATGAACGACGCGTCGCAAAAACGAGGATAAACTCCACCGACCTTTATTTAACCTCTGTAAAAGCGACCGCTCATACCGTTCTAAATCTAAATTAAAAAGTAGGCTGGCTATCGATGTCTGAATTATTTTTAGCTATGCCTATATTGTTTCATAGTTTCTGTCGTAAACCAGACTGAAGTATATATATATATATATATTTTTTTCCTGGTCTGGTTCCCTGTTACGTATAATCCCTGCATTGTCATTCGCTATCGTACTAGGGGTGAGCAAAGCAGGGAGCATACAAATCAGGGAACCAGACTAATTATTTCCGCACTTAGCCTGCTTTCCGGCCTTCTAGTAGGACCCGGCATCGCGAGAACAGACAGACAACACTGACCTAGACCGCTCCGGTGGCCTAGTGCTTAGAGCGTCCGCCTCGAATGCGGGAGGTCGTGGGTTCGATCCCGGGCCGAGTCATACCAGAGACTTACAGAAATGATACTAACAGCTGCCTCGCTTGGCGCTCAGCACTAAGAGGTTAGTGTTACGACTGGTCGGCCTGGAGTCAGGATAATGTGACTGGGTGGGACATCATGCGACATGATGCCCCAGTGTCTAGGCATCACTATAAACTGCCACACTGCAGACATCGCAGCGATATGACTGATCAGTTGTTAAAACTACGTTAAAAATCCAAATCACACACACACACACACACACGCACGCACACACACACCACTGACATATATGTAATTATTACAAAGACCGCTTGATTATTAATGATTGTTCTGATAATATAAAAAAAGGAATATGTAAAAAATAAAAGGATTGTTGCTACCGGTGATAGCCGGTAAACCAGGCTAATGTACATGTCATAAACTGCCGTTGTAGTGCCAACGCAGTGGTCGCGTATATTGTTTGTCTTTAGAGTTAATCCGTATAGCCGGGGGTGAATAAGGTCATTGTTTATTAAACCAGCTAGACAGAAATGTTTGCGGGATTCGATTGATAGTGTCTAAGACTTGTGATGTTTGTTGTATTCCCCCCCACCCCACCCCCACCCCCCGATGTTAAGTGATTATACCAATCAGAAAGATGTCTATTCAAGTTTGTGTGACCGGATTAAACACTTTGCTTAAAGAGTTAATCCCTGTATGTCATCTTTGAATGAAGCCGTTGGCTTTTGTCTCTGAGTAAATGGTTATGTTTCAGGATGCGATATTTTTTCTTTTTATTTCATTACTTGTTAGATATGCAACGCACATTATAGATTTTTCATATTTTCCCACAGCCCAGTCAAAACCGTCTTTACGCTCTATCTTACAACTGGGCGCTAATAATTTTAACACCTAGAACCTTAATAACAACGGTCGAACCCCCAACTAAAAAGAGACAAATTTTGAGGCTGGAGAAAATAATTATTGTAACTGAAAGAAGCTGAAAAAGAGCAGACCACTCGCAAAAAGGCGGTTTAAACGTGGTAAAACAAATTTAGACTGTTTTAAAGGAAAACGAGCAATTCAGAAATGATTTCATTTGCTAAAATATGTGATCTTCAAATGTAAATGTGATTTCATGCTTGATGATAGAAGTATATCTTTATTGCTATTATTTTGTTTTTATATGAATGCATACAATATTTTAGCAAGAACTATTAATAAGAATAGAATATGAACTGTGATTGAGGTTATATTTCTTGAAATTGTTCTGAAACTGGACCTTGGAAACTGGTCTTTTTGTGTAAACCTGCTATGAGAGACCACCAGTCTTGAGAGACCGCTTTTTGTTGGCAGATGAGGCGGTCTCTGATAACGGGTTTTACTGTATGATATTCGCATACCCTCCCGTTTCTTTGTATCCCTCTAAAGAATTTAAAAACGAAAATCATATGGGAATAAATAAAATGCTTAGAACTTGGCCACTTCATTGACTGATTTATACTAATTCTAATTTTATTGTCACCAATAGGTCCCCAACACTGTCGATTTATTAGCGTTTCAACGCAAACGAAGCTCCTATTTGTAAACAAGCAAAACGACTGCTCGCTGTGCATTCCTGGTTTCTAGAAGAGTCTGTTGCAGTCAAAACTGTGCCGTCTACATCAAATATTTGCAGTGTCTAGTTTTAATATTTCTAAAACAACGTGGGCTTATAAGTAGTAGTATATCTTCTATGCGTGTGTTCAAAGAGAATTAAATCCAAAATTTACAGAATTATTGTGATTTTCCAAAACGGTGAACAATCAGGTTAGAACTTATAAATCAATGGAATGGCTAAGTTTTGTTCATATTTTATATCTTTGATGCTTTCTGTTTTTAAAATAGGTATGGGTTTCAAAGAAACGGGATGGTGTGAGATCGCTGTATGTTATTTCAAACAATACCCAAGATAGTTTGTGGCATTCGATGAAATCTTTTATATCGATCAACAGAGTTGAGTCATTGTTGTTGATTTTTGATGAGCATTGCTATCAGCCTATCCCAAGTGTGATGCCATTATGACGCATGATGGCTATTATAGATAGGCTACTTGCAGTTACGGTCAAGTTGACCAATGTGTCAATTTGTTTACACTTTGATACGCGTGCAGCCAGCCTGCCACAAAGTTACTGGGAACAGCTGGATTCATAACAACCTATGTATGTATGTATGTATGTATGTATGTATGTATGCATGCGTGTGTGTGTGTGTGTGTGTGTGTGTGTGTACGTATCCTATAACCTATAAAATGTTGGCTAACAATACTAAAATCTCCCACTGATGACTTTTTAGACTATATCTCTATTAGAATATGCAATTAGAATGATCCGACTCATTTATTTGTAAAATATGTGTTTAAGAAGCCATATATCTGCTGATTTTGCATGGTTTTATGGAAGCTTGGTATAAGCAAGACTGTTATTTCTGAACTGATCGAGCAAGGATGGTAAAGTTAAAGAATTTGATAGATAAGAGTTTACAAATTAATTAAAACTAATCTTTAGTAGAATTGTTGCTGGTTTATGGTTTGTAACGTAACTTTCAATTCATGTTTGGCTTTATCACCGTAAGAAAACGAAGGTAAGTGCCTTTCCCAATGACACATACACGTAACATGTTTGGATAAAATTAAAGGATAGTTGGATTTTTAAAGTTTTTTCAAAAGTGTTGTTTTTTCGACGCTGAACAAAAGAGCTTAGGACCTCAAGAAGGTTAAATATACCGGGATACGAGATTTAAACTATAGACCCGGCTATATAAAAAAGGCTAAAGGAACTGAGCAAAGTGGTGTAGTCAGATACAAGGTTATGGCTGCCGTCAGCTGCATATTCCTCTTGTAACATAACATCAGTTTACAGGAAACACAAAAGCAAATTGTCCAGAGACATTTGCACATTGTTAATTCCTTAAAATCTCTCAAGGAGGTCGTCACAGAACCACCTATGGTAGCTTATCAACAACGAAAACCCTAAAAGAAGGATGCCTTGTTGAGCCATGGTACGGAAGTAGGAACTTGCAAATGTAAGGACAAACGATGCATAGTGTTTAGGCTAATGCGCGAGACTGCTTTTTTCAAGATCTCATCAACAACAGTTAGTTACAATATCAACCAAAATTTAATACGTGTCAGTGAAAATGTCATGTACATCCTGGTGTGCAATAATTTTGTCATTCAATATGTTAGCGAAACAGCCGACTTCAGGAAAAGGATAACCGAAATCATAAAAACCATACGAGAAATAAGGTCGACCAAGAAATGGCCACCTTTATAAACTCAGCCAGACATCATTCAGTTCCTCAAAATTCTGTCCACTTTGTCAAATCAGAGATGGACTGACAAAAACATGATCTTAAAGAGAAATTGTGACGAAGTATATGATTGGGTGGGGTGCTTCTAATATTTTATTCAAACTATTATAGAACTCCCACCCAGGCTCTATTTGGTTGGAAGTTAAATTTAGTGAAAGATAGATGTAAAGCTCTGAGCCCCCAGTCAGCAATACCGACCGTTAGATGGTTAAATATACATACAGTTGAAATTCAATGAACAACAATTTTATAACAATTCAGTGATCAAATGACTCAAATTTCCAATTTTGCTCCTTCAGCTCGACCCATTAATAAGACGATTGCATCACTTGATTAGCAGTGAGAGATTGATTTCAACCTGTACTTGTATTTTTACTCATCTGTTGTATCCTTTCTCTCTAATTTCTCCCAATTCTTTCTCCTCCTCCTCCTCGACTTTGTCTAGACTCCTTCTCCTTCTCCTCCACTTTTTCCCCCGCGAGTACACTCCTGTCGACTTCGTCTGTCTCGGCTACAGTATCGATTCCGTGTCCAACTCTTGAAGACGTGGGACTCAATAGAACCGGAAGCTCTGTGTCCCCTAAAAAGCTTCCTTTTCAAAACTTTGTCTTTCTTTAGAATCTACCTCAAAGTTGTGCAGCCAAATTACGAGTGGCTTCTTTTCTCGGAGTAAACGCTATTGATCCAATAAAACTTAGCGGACAGTGTCCCTCTCGCTGTCTGTCAACGTGGGGACGGATAAGAACACGAACATTCACCCCATGGACTTTCTTTTGATTCATGAACTAACTTTTAATATAGAGGTGTGATAACGGCAAGCCATTGTTAAGTGATGCGACCGGTCGCCTTGACCAACTCAAGTTTCCGGTCTCTGGCTGGTCATGGTAACCTTGCGTAAGAGTTCAACACTAACCCCGCGTCAATGTTTAGAGATCAAACACAAGGCCGCTGTAATATTTCCAAGACAGTTATATTATAGCTTACACATGACTTTATAACTTGGGCTTAGCAAACGTGACAGAAATAATGGATATCGCAGATGAAAACATATTTAAAGGAAAACCACGAATGCCAACGTTCTTTGTTTAACCCACCGTGTGTTAGTTTTCTTTCCAGTGAGTGTAATCAGTCTCACTCTTCAACCAAAAAAGTTAAAGACAAAACAACAACAAAAAAAAAACCAATATGGTAGGTAGCGAATAGGGCTGATGTTACGCCACACTGAATGACCTCACGACTAAAAATAGCCCCACTTGGGCAGTGTGTTGAACCCTACGTGCAAACATTGTAACATGATTGCTAAGTTTCAGTAAGTAGAGCCATCTTCACTAGCCAAGGTTCTGATATGTTAACCCTATATACATCTTGGTGGATCGAGCAGATACTTCAGTAATTTGTCATAGCGACATCTATTGGATTTTATGAGTTGCCTCCCGTGGTATGCAATGCCAACTAACCAATAGCGTGTAACAGCGGTACGTTGTGCATTGGCCGAAAACGGTGAAGGCAATTAACTTCAAAACGATACTTTATAAATTTAACATCATTTGTATGATTACGTACCAGAGAGAAGCTATTACAGGTATATTTGAGTAAAAGGTATTTGTATAAACACTGACCGGCAGTAAAAAAAATTTATTTATAAGTTCTTTCAAGTTGTGTGCTCCCCGTGTCGGAACAGTGTTCAAATTTGAACATCTTAAATTTTATTGGATGCAATGACTTGTCGCCGTATCCAATAAAATTCACAGACTTGAAGCAAAGAAATAACTGCCAGATCCCCAAGATGTAGATAGGGTTAACATATCGGAACCTTGCCTTGCGAAGATGTAAGTATAACTAACTGAAGACGATATTCTCGGAGTGAAATTAAATGACATCTTTGTTTTGGTACACATTGATATGAGCAGAGCAACATAGTTCACAGCATATAAGGTACAGTTGAGCGTAAGCGTCACATTGTGTACAGTCGAGTTTCTTACGTTTGTCCGTAAGCAAAATGAGAAGTGAATATGCGAGGTAAATTCTGTTTATAGCAACAAGGCGAATTCGTATCATGCCCTATAGTCCTAAGGACGGTACCTATACCAATATATATACAGACGGGTCAGCAAACAAACAAACAAACAAAGAGACAGCAACCAGATTAGTCATTCCACAACTAGATATCGATCTGAATAAGGCTACAGGACGTGTGCGCAAATGTACACCGTATAATTTACAGCACTCTAAGATGCGCTATACTACGTCAGATCCAATTCAATAACAGAAGCAGTCATTTTGAGCGATTCGCACGGCGTCCTACAAACATTGGCATCCCACCAATCAAAAAGTAGACCCATCGTGATAATCACGCCACTTAAGCAAACAGGACAAGCCAATAAAAAAAGTCGAATTCAAAAGAATCCCTTTCCACACCCCAGTTCCGGGAAGCAAAAGAGCGGACGCAGAGGCGAAAGGCATCCTCAATGAACCCATATTAAAAAATATCGCATACAGCGTCACAGAAATAAATAGCATCATCCGGAGAAAAAATTCACATAAAATAGCAAGAATTGTGGAACACATAGACAACAAGTAGGCACCTATACAAAAGACGAAACAGAACGACAAGGAAAATAAATACCCAACTTTAAAAAAAAATCCATAATACATGACTACAATAACTAGAATAAGAACGGTTAGGACCCTATTTCCAGGATGCGCAGGAAAGTACAGAAAAGGGGTAACAAGTACAAACAGCCGTCACTGCGCGACTCTGGAAACACTGGAACATGTGCTAAACATTTTCCCTATAAAGATCAGGAACGGACAGAACTACACAACAACAACAACAATAACATAATAAAACATAGGAGAATTAAGCACATACCGGGAGTTACTAGAGGCCAAAAATTAAAAGAAAATTGGGGAGAACATATAACAATCTCCTGGAATTTCTAACCAAAATAGGAAAGGAAGAGAATTTTATTTTTAAACTAAAAAAAAAAAAAACCGAGGGAGAGGGACTGGTACCAGATCCGCCACGACGATAACTAGTTCTTAAACAAGATTCCGCCCTCCACCCTAAGACTCGATATGTCAAAGCAACACACCGAAGGTTAATCCAGCAGGGAAAATGAAACACACACACGCCCTCTCTCTCTCTCTCTCACACACACACACACACACACACACACAGACACACACATACATATATATATATATATATATATATATATATATATATATATATATATATATATATATATATATATATATATATATATATATATATATATATATATATATATATATATATATATATATATATATATATATATATATATATATATATATATATATATGTATATGTATGTATATATGTATATATATATATATATATATGTATATATATGTATATATGTATATATATATATATATATATATATATATATATATATATATATATATATATATATATATATATATATATATATATATATATATATATATATATATATATATATATATATATATATATATATATATATATATATATATATATATATAACACAATATATGACACTTAAACATAATGATCCCAGTCTTCCTTAACCTAATGGCCTTAAGATTGTGTTTGTCACAGAGACAGACCGAAGGTCAAGCGAACAGGGAGAAAATTAACTAGACACCCAAATAGAACCAACACTAAAACATAATTACATAACTTGAGTACTAAAGCAGTCAATAATTTTAAAAAAAGGGCTAAAAGGTCGAAATGTCCTATGTAGAGAGGGACAAAAACATACAATCAACACAAACCCGAGGGGAAGGGGGTCAGTAATACTACTTCCGCAACGATGGGAATTGGTACTTAAGATTTCCAGCCCTCTCCTCCCCCATGGTTCGTTGTCTCGAAGAGATAGAACAAAGGTCAAGTGGACAGGGCAAGGCAAAGTTAAAGAGTGTATAGTACTATATGGTGTACGTTTTCTAATGAGGAACACCATGATTTAAGTCTTTGTGTATCACTATTTACGACACAACATGGCAAGAGATACCGCTGAATATTCATTATTAACGTTGTCTTCTAAAGACACAAACCTACGAATGTGTGTTCCACAGGTTTCATCATTTTTGAAGGTACTCGATATTGTTATCCGCAAAGAAATTTTTAAAACTACATATTACACAAATTTCTTTGAAATAAAATGTCAGAAACTTGGTGTGGTAAGTTACAATATTTGCACCACAAACTGGAATTATGATTTATTACCAAAGAGGAGACTTCTGTATCTCAAATCTTTCCATAGGACATCTATATTAGTCCCTTCATTTGTTTAATATTATGAATCTATTTTGTCTCATCAGATTCCAAGATATAATTGATATTATATATATATATATATATATATATATATATATATATATATATATATATATATATATATATATATATATATATATATATATATATATATATATATATATATATATATATATATATATATATATATATATATATATATATGAAAAAATAATCTAATACCGGTAAGGAAATACTTCCGTTCATTTTAACGAAAACTGTCATTGAAAGACAAATCCGTAATGTAAGATTATTTATAATTCCATTCTAGACGGAACTTAGCTTCTGCACTAATAATGTAATAATTGGCAATAAACACCTTTAACTATTTTTCAACGACTAAGAGAACTATTATCAACTGAACGTAATGAACTTCAATATAAGAAATATAAAGGAAAATGTCTCACATGTTAGGCGTACAATGTTAATATATTAATTATTTCATATAGTAACTAAAAAGAACTTATGACTAATAAAACTTGATTATATTGCGTCAGATGATAGGATTACGTTAACCTAATAACATCAAGACATTTACATAAGCAGGTGTTGAATGTGTTGTAATCGACATTTAACTTATTGACTTGTAGATTCAAGGCGTTAACCTTATAAGTACAACTTGCTACCAGACACGATCACGTACGCAAAAACGCAATGATTTATAGAAAGCTGTCACAGTTGTGGTCTAAAACTTGACATATGCTTGTCGAGTAATTCTTTCTTAGTCACATGATGTGTCGATTTAAAAACTGCGCAGTCTGTAGATAACTACGCACAACTGTAAAAGTGGGGTGGGGTAGTCCATGATTCCCCAAATGCTTCCAGATGAAACTTTTTCAAACTCATTATAGTCCATACCGTTGTTTATCGATATCTACCTCTTCCTTTCGTGAAAGTAAATATCAACACGATATCATTCAAATTTTGAACAAAGTAAATATCGGTATGATAAACTGACATTTAAATTTCAGACTTCACAGGAAACATATTTTATTTAAAGGGGTGGGGCGCGTTTCAATACTTATCGCATTGATATATAGAAGGTAAAACTTAATGGTTTAAATGATCACGACGAAACATTCATACAATATTTAAATATCTCATATATCCGTAATAAATTGTTATCAAACTGCATTACAGAAAAGGGACACAGTTAAACTGCAATTCTAAACACGAAACACAAAGCTTGTACTTTCATCACCATTCATCACGAAGTTGCGTGACTTCGATTGTGAACGCTTCAGTGGCCTAGTGATTAGAGCGTCCGCCTCGGATGCGAGAGGTCGTGGGTTCGAACCCGGGCCGAGTCATACCAAAGACTTGCAAAAATGATATTTACAGCTGCCTCGCTAAGCGCTTAGCAATAAGTGGTTAGTGTTGGGACTGGTCGGCCTGGTGTCAGAATATGACTGGGTGGGACATCGTGCTACATGTCTGCGGCATGATTCCCAAGTGCTAGACATCACTATAAACTTCCGCAATGCAGACATCATATCGCTATGACTGAAACATTGTTAAAGCTACGTTAAACATCCAATACACACACATACCCACACACACTCAGGATTGTGATACCAGACGCAATGCCTGTGAACGACAACATTCAAGGTGTACCAAACATTTCACTCTTTTTCTGCGTCATTGAAAGGACTTAAAATACTATTTCATGCGGTTTTAGCATTTTTATTAACAGCGGGAAAAAAATGGAACATTTGGGAACGTAACTCGAAATGGAAATACCCGAGAGTACATCTCAGACGTGGATAATGTCGACACTGTTATTACGTACCTCAGACCAATTATACGAGTTCTTTTCTTTCTTGCTAAAATATGAAACGTACTTGCGAAAGTTCGTCTTGTATGGAATAGTAACTTACTTCCAAAGACACTAATAAATTTAACTATTTAAGAAAACTGGACCCGAATTTTGTGTCATCGAACAACCGGTAATCATTAAATAAGAGTATCATCTTTGACATGATAGTCTTATGTTGATAAGACCAGGTATTCCATATTGTAAGTCTAAATGTTGGTAAGACCAGGTATACATATTGCGTCTTAATGTTGGTAAGACCAGATATTACTTATTGTAAGTCTTAATGTTGGTAAGACCAGATATTATATATTGTAAGTCTTAATGTTGGTAAGACCAGGTATTATATATTTCAAGTCTTAATTTTGGAAAGGCCATGTATTAGATATTGTAGGTCTAAATGCTGGTAAGACGAGATATTACATATTGTGTCTTAATGTTGGTAAGACCAGGTAATACTTGTTGTAAGTCTTAATGTTGGTAAGACCAGGAATTACATATTGTAAGTCTTAATTTTGGCAAGGCCATGTATTACATATTGTAAGTCATAATGTTGGTAAGACTAGGTATCACATATTGTAAGTCTAAATGTTGGTAAGATCAGGTATACATATTGCGTCTTAATGTTGGTAAGACCAGATATTACTTATTGTAAGTCTTAATGTTGGTAAGACCAGGTATTACATATTGTAAGTCATAATGTTGGTAAGATTAGGTATTACATATTGTAAGTCTTAATGTTGGTAAGACCAGGTATTGCATATTGTAAGTCTTAATGTTGACAAGACCAAGCATTACATATTGTAAGTCTAAATGCTGGTAAGACCAGATATTACATATTGTGTCTTAATGTTGGTAAGACCAGGTATTACTTGTTGTAAGTCTTAATGTTGGTAAGACCAGGTAATACATATTGTAAGTCTTAATTTTGGCAAGGCCATCTATTACATATTGTAAGTCTCAATGTTGGTAAAACCAGGTTTTACATATTGTAGGTCTTAAAGTTGGCAAGAACAGGTATTACATATTTTAGTAATTAATCTTTATGTGAAACTATGTTTCTTTGCTTTTTCAAAGATGAAATTAATACCTTGAACAGTTTGTGATTATCTCTGTCTCTGTTTGTCTGTCTTTCTCCAAGGCTGGAGATCTGAAGGTAATGACGCGTTGTATTACTCAGAATCATGTATCTAGAAAAATTATTGATGGATAAATGCATGCTGCATCGTAGTGGTTGCCGACTTTGCAATGCGTCAAAATTTTCATGCAAATTTCATTGTAATACTAGATACTGCATTGCTGTTAAGTTTGGAAGAAAAAAAATGTCGACTGAAAAGTAAATACTGCATCGTCTAAAAATCGACCGAAGACTCCGCGTAGCTGTCCTTAATTCATGAAGAATGCACCAAGTTTAGAGTGATTCCTTATTAATCGATTGTTCAGAGCTAAAAATGGTTCCCATCAATTTACGTCGACCAATCCACGCGAGAAAGTTCCATTGAATCATTCAAAGCAGAGAGAGAGAGAGAGAGAGAGAGAGAGAGAGAGAGAGAGAGAGAGTGTGATTTGGATTTTTAACATAGCTTTAAAAAAAAGTCAGTCATATCGATATAATGTCTGCAGTGTGGCACTTTATATTGATGTCTAGCACTGGGGCATGCCACTGACATATGGCATGATCGCCCACCCAGTCACATTATCCTGACACCATATATATATATATATATATATATATATATATATATATATATATATATATATATATATATATATATATATATATATATATATATATATATATATATATATATATATATATATATATATATATATATATATCCAGTGAAAATATACAGAAAATGATTATCATTTTTCCCGAGTGTTCACATATTCGATATGGTATCAGTCAAAGTGTTCAGCTGAAAACTAAAGTAGTTTGCCGACTTAAAAAAATCATCATCCTCATCGTCATCATCATCATCATCATCATCATCATTATCGTCGTCGTGGTGTAAAGTAATATAGCTCACTATTTCTAAAAATAATGTACATGAACAAGATAGTGTAATGTTATTATACATGCTTTTATTACTTTTCATGTATCATTTCTTATGTATATCAATATTGTGAGCTTAAATTTTTGTGCGTGATTGTGGGCAATACTTAACTGATTTTGATCATAATTCTAACAAGTAAACAAGATGTTTACTTGAATTTGAGTTTAAAGCCTCCGTTTTCCTTAGAAAATTCTATTGTGTCGTAGGTCCACTGAAACTAGTATATGTTGAATTTCCTAAATAATTATTAGTTCCTGTTTCATATCAATCTTTGGGAATCCACGATCAAAATTTGTAGCTAAGTTCAAATATAATTCTAGAAGTATTCTTGATTTAAATTATTAAGTGGTATTACAAAATGCTCATTGACTTTTGGGACTAAAATACTACTTTGGGAACTTGTTGAGTACTATTGAGAACTTATTCAAAGACACTCTGGTTTACATAAGTGTGGTGCATCAGCACATTCAAGACTATTTGTACATCATCACTTGCACTTAGAAATATGAATTATTTCTTGATTTTATTAAACTTTATTAATCTGTTACATAGTTTTTGTGCATAATAGAGTCGTGGCACCTTTAAGAAATTTGTTAGCAATTAAAGAGTTGAAATGAATCGTCTATTGAAACCCGAAACAGATTGTACACATCTATATAATGGGGCATTTATAATATTGTGCTTGTCATGCTAGTATCCATCTAGTAAGTATTTCTATAGCAACCGTGACTCCGCGAATCCAAAAGAGAGTTTTATGGTCTCATTTTATCTAACCGTAGTCAAGTGGAGGATACCTTTGGTTATCGTTTTCACAAAACATTAAGAAAGGATATTGTGTCAAATTTAATCTTAATTAGAACAGACAACAGTATAACAACAATCAGAAACATGATCCGATCATTTTCTTGCAATCTTATCCATAAACAGAGAATTTCAGTGGAGCAATGGGAACAGGTTTTCATAAGAAACATATAGCTTTAAAATCGTAGTATATACATTTCTTCCGAAATGAGACAGAAGTTATCTGGTGCAAATTGCAAGGCATAAAAGTTGTCCTAAATGGCGTTTTATTGACCATACTGCCCAGCATGGAAAGGAGGCTATGTTATTTTTCAATACAGTTCCATGTAGCACTTGACAATATTTCCCGGTATGGAAAGGAGAGTATGTTATCATTCAATATATTTCCATGTAGCACATAAACTTAACAGTTTTCAATTTGATTGTTTGGGTCTAGCTTTGAAACAAATGAATTAGCAAACCAAGCAAGCAAGTCCTACTGTACATCGAGTAACGATCTGAGCTGTTTGCCAGATATTTATTTTACATTCGTTGAGAATTTCATCACGGGTGTCTCCAGCAGTTCAGTCAACACATGGAATCTCAAATTCTTCCAAAATGTTGTTATCCACCTTCTCTACAATTGGTTGTCTCACTGCAGGTGGGTTTCTTGCTTTCCCTTCAGTTGTCCAAGTAAAAATTGATGAAATAGCATCTCTGTTGGGTGTCCATAGTCCTGTTGCTTAAAGTGTCTAGAACAGACAACTTTATTTGTGACAATCTAACAAAAGAAAAAATAAACCATGAGTTAATTGCAATAATTAGTTGTAAAAAAGAACCCAGTTATTTCAGCACAGGGCCGTTGAAATTAAATCACTAGTAAATAAAAATGCCAGAATATGAAGACAAAAGGGAGGGAAAAAAATCACACACACACACACACACACACATACACACAAGTACGTACGTACATATATATATATATATATATATATATATATATATATATATATATATATATATATATATATATATATATATATATATATATATATATATATATATATATATATATATATATATATATATATATATATATATATATATATATATATATATATATGTGTGTGTGTGTGTGTGTGTGTGTATGCTTCCCTTTGGAGGGGGATTCTCTGACATTAACTTACTGCAATGATAGAATTTCAATGGCCTGTGATTTAAGTGTGCGTTTTCCCTTACGTTTACACACATCAGTATGTTTTATCAACAGTTTCATTAATTATTATCCACTCTCTCTCTCTCGTAATTTCATTCAACTTGTACTCTCATCATTTTCATTGTACTGGTGCTATCTCTCTTCTCTATCGTGGTCATTTACTTTCTACTTTCTATTTTTTGTAACGAGGTAATAAAGTTCACTTTTTCTGTATTTACTACTCCTACGTAAATTCATAATTTCTTATATAAATGCACTGCGTGGAGATACGCCCAGTTTTCGATGACCCCGTTATGTGGAACGGGACTAGAGGTAACATTTTTAGAAACACTTCATTATAAAACACACATACATATAATCATTTGCTTTATCGACAGAATCTATTTTGCGTTTGGATTTCTCTTTCTTACGTCATTCAGTTGCAAGAAAATATAAACACACCAACAATCATCCAGTTTCTTACTTTAAAATTCGGCTCTTCATCACAACGTATTGCAACAATCTCCATCTTCTTCACTGATGGAATATGGTGGAAGCTTAAATCTATGTGAATTCTGGCATTCCCATTGCACAATGGAACACAACAATAATTGTCACGATTTTTACCGTTGCCGGTATCGACTGTAGCAGCCATGGTTGCGAGGTAAAATGAAGCTGGTGCCTATCTTAGCCTTGTTTTGGATTCGTTGACCCAGGGTCACATGAATACATGAATACATTCTGAGAATGGTCTATATCTGATACTTGAATTGATTGACTTTTCTGTCCTTACTGTCCTAATGCAAGATTGATATTTTGGCTGTTATTGTCCTAATGCAAGATTTATATTTTCGCTGTTACTGTCTTAATGCAAGATTGATATCTTGGCTGTTACTGTCATAATGCAAGATTGATCTTTTGGCTGTTACTGTCTTAATGTAAGATTGATATTTTGGCTGTTACTGTCCTAATGCAAGATTGATATTTTGTCTGTTACTATCATAATGCAAGACTGATATTTTGGATTTTACTGTCCTAATGCAAGATTAATATTTTGGCTGTTACTATCTTAATGCAAGATTGATATTTTGGCTGTTACAATAATAATACAAGATTAATATTTTGGCTATTATTGTCTTAAAAGCAAGATTGATATTTTGGATTTTACTGTCCTAATGCAAGATTAATATATTGGCTGTTACTGTCTTAATGCAAGATTAATACTTTTGCTGTTTCAGTCCTAATGCAAGATTGATATTTTGGATTTTACCGTCCTGATGCAAGATTAATATTTTGGTTGTTACTGTCTTAATGCAAGATTGATATTTTGGATTTTACTGTGATAATGCAAGATTGATATTTTGGCTGTTACTATAATAATACAAGATTAATCGTTTGGCTGTTTCTGTCCTAATCCATGATAAATATGGAATACGTAAGTAACAATCAAATGATGAACTTGCGAATTCCAAAACAGATGAAATCGGTCTAATCCTTAAATTTATCACGATTGTCTGCCCTACTTTGGAATAGACTCTATTTTAGGCTAAATTATTTCTTCTTTCTATTGTAAATGTTCGCCTACGAACGAATAACATTGTTATCAAGTTTGTTCTTGTTTTTGAAAACCCAAACCTTGATGAATGTAAAATGTATTAGTACCCTAGGAGGGCAGTCGTGTAAATATAGTGTTCTATTTTAATCAAAATAATTTAGTTTTGTTCTGAAATATATAACATAACTAGTAATTTGCAAATAACATTTCATGCGTTCATTCTATTTTGTTCGTTGCAGTCTTATGAAAGTCACGAAATGTCTTACTCGGCACAGAGATGATGGCCAGGGCGATGCTAATAATAATGACTGGCAAAATTTTCAGATAAGTTTTTTTGACTGTCCGCAGATTAGGAGACTTGTTTACTAACTTAGTCACGACATAACAAAAAATTACAGACTAGTTCATTTGCTGGAAATAACTGCATTTGAACGAAATGACTGGAATTTTAGTACAAGTGACCAATCCGGCCGGATCAAACCTGATTTCATTGTTATCTTACTCACACAAGAAAGGAAAAAGCAAGCGGCTGAACTCGACAAACATTTTATTTTCTGTTTAGGCTCAATTTTGCTTTCTATCTAATGCAAGCATTATTCTTCTCTGTTTACCAGATCTCCAAGACCAATCAGCGAAACAAATATTACTGATTTCTTATGAATTATAATAGAACGGTCTATTGACTCAGTGCAGGGACGCCTTTTACTAACTTAACTAGTTATCGGTACAAGCTGATTTATAGACTACCACCAATTAAATCTAGTCAAAGTCTCATTGAAGGTATTTCGTCTTCTGATTCATGGATCAAATTAAATAGGATAACAAGCTTTTCCCTTGCAGGCATATAATTCGCAACATAGTTATCTCGATGTAGACTATACTATACTATCGCCAAATAGTAAATTTAAAAAAAAAAATCCAAATCTTTAATGATATCAACTACATGCATCAATCGAAAGCGTTAAAATAATTTTAACAATACAAACAAACAAACACGCCTCCCAAAAACTGTCCGTGATTGATCAAATAAATCGTCCGTTATGTTCTGAAGCTCATTTACCAACATCAAGAACGTGATTTATACATTTTAATGTTGACTTGCCTGTTTCTCTAAAATATAATGCTTCCAATTAGCGATATCAGTTCACTAAGCGTTAACTTTTGTCAAATAATACTGTTACAAGCCAGGGGTCTTTGCTTGACCGAGCGGTGTCAAACCCTGGCGCGATTCCCGCTAGAAATCATAAGTTTACCTCAAATTTTCAAAGACTTCCATACAACTTCAGTGGTAAATTAGAAAACCCGACGTGTCCGTTCTATACATAGATTTTACTATAATCAATGCAAGACCACAGATCTCACCACCTGCCAAATATCTATCAACCGCACATCTGCATGGTTTCTCTTCGTTCGGTTTCCGTACCGCCAGCAGGTCTCGCCGTAGAAACTATACAATTATCCCTTAACACAGGTAACTATTTTAACTACGCCACCTTAGGTTAGTAAAACTATGGTTTCCAGGCACATTTTGCCAGTACAACTGCTTTACCTTTGCCACCATGGCGACATAAACGGTATCTGCCGAGTCCCTTTTTATTGATTTCATTGTGTAATTTACCGGTTTCCTACCGTAAATGCTGCCACTGCAGTCACACCACCAATGTACACCACTATATTTTTATAGGGACTTTTTTATTTCCAGGGACACTCATTCGGTTTTGACCTGAATTCACTACTAGTGAACCATGGCATCATGGAAACTCACTAACACTTCACTTAGTGACGTTTGCTCCCAGTAACTGGCTAATTATTTCTGCATAAGAAATATTTTCATTGCACCGAATTCCAATGATCAGACAAGTAATCACAAAAATATAAGAATTCCTTGAAACGGGGCGCTATAACCAAATGCGCATACTCCAAATTTATAATACTACTAATGACCAATGACTAGACTACTTGATTAATCAAATTTAGCGTGCACTTTTAGTGGTGGTGGTGAAGATGATGATGATGGTTGTTCTTTTTGTGGTGGTTGTGGCGTTGGTACTGATGGTGTTGCTGTATGCAGTATACGTACTACTGCTTCTGCTACTACTTCTGCTATTATTATTATTATTACTATTATTATTATTATTATTATTATTATTATTATTATTATTAGACTATACAAAAGTGGTAAATATATGTGTATTCTGATTGCTTTGGAATGTTATCGCTGCCCTCTCACCTTCCGTTCTTGAGATACCATGAAAGAGTTGGATGTTGAATGAAATGAGTTGTACCTTGGTGTGAATACTTACATTCCTATAGCAGATATATTCTCCTGCAGGTGTTGAAAATATAAAGATCTGAGTCAACAAACATCAATTCTGATCAATAGACTGGAGTCAACAAACATCAAACTTGATCTATTGACTGGAGTCGACAAACGTCAAGATTGATTTATAGATTGGGATCAACAAGCATCAAACTTGATTTATAAATTGAGATCAACAAACATCAAGGTTAATCTATAGATAGTAATCAACATGCATCAAGCTTGACCTATAGATTGGGATCAACATGCATCAAGCTTGATGTATGAATTGGGATCTACAAGCATCAAGACTGATATATAGATTGGGATCAACATGCATCAAGCTTGATGTACGAATTGGGATCTACAAGCATCAAGACTGATATATAGATTGGGATCAACATGCATCAAGCTTGATGTACAAATTGGGATTAACAAGCATCAAGATTGATCTAAAGATTGGGATCAACATGCCTCAAGCTTGATCAACAGCTTGGGATCAACAAGTATCAAGCTTGATTTATAAATTGGGATCAACAAGCATCAAGCTTGATCTATAGATTGGGATCAACAAGCATCAAGTTTGATGTATAAATTGGGATCAACAGGCATCAAGATTGGTCAATAGATTGAGATCAACATGCATCACTCTTGATCAATGAATTGGTATCAATAAGCATCAAGATTGATCTATAGATTGGGATCAACAACCATCAAGCATGGTCTATAGATCTGGATTAACAACCATCAAGCTTGATCCCTATATTGGGATCAACAAGCATCAAACGCGATCAATAGATTAGGATCAACAAGTATCAAGATTGATCTTTAGATTTGGACCAAAAATCATCAAGCTTGATTTACAAAATTGGGATCAACAAGCAGCAAGCTTGATTTATAAATGAACAACAAGTATCAAGCCTGCTTTATCAATTGGGATCGTCAAAGCTGATATATAGATTGAGATCAACATGCATCAAGCTCACTGTATGGACTGAAGTCAACAAGCATCAAGCTTGATTTATATATCGGGATCAATAAGTATCAAACATGATTTATAAATTAGGATCAACAAGTATCAAGCTTGATTTATAAATTGAGATAAACAAGCACCAATCTTGATTTATAGTATATTAATCATATCTCTGATAGAACCTGATCTATTTTTGTAAATAGAAATAAAATCTTTAAAATTAATAAATTGAAAACCTTTAATTGATTAATTCGTGGATTTTACCTGCGCACTGGCTTTTGAATTAGAACAATCTTCACATTAATTGTACCCACAAATACGAAGTTTAAAGAAGCATGCAGTTTCGATAGCATTCTCTGGGTACTTTAATATATGTACTGTCAACTTTCAAGATTTATACATAACATGTGCAATTTTTATATATGAGCAGAATGGTTTTAATCAAATATAAAAACTTGTTTTATTAAAATGGAAGTTTAAAAAAATGAAAAATTAGAATATTATATGTTTAGAGAAACGAACGTCGGTGTCATTACATACCGTTCATTAATGATATATGTAACTAAGAATACCAGGTCTTCCCGTGACTCACGTCCACCAATAAAAACGCAATTTATTTTTAAGTCTTTCAGCATTCGTAATTGCCTCGGATATTTCTGGGCGACAAAATTATGCCTCGGATATATGGATTCAGGTCAAATTGTTTACTTCCCGAGCAATACCCACGAATGTAGTCGCAATATATTTTTAAAGCATTTCGTTCCTGTCTCATTTTGATGGTGATGTACGAGTTTGATTTAGTCACTTTGTAACTGATTTAAAGGTAACGGTTTATTCTTTATAATTTTATGGAATGAAAAGTCACTTTAATACATGCCCACTATTTCACATTTCTGAGTGTCACTACGTCAAGATAAATGTTTATTTTTTTCTTCCCTTGCTTGCACCTTTAATGTCATCTTTAAGTCTCTATCTTACTGATCTATAAAATAAAGTAAAACATGTTATACATTTTCAGGTCTAACCTGGTATCTAGAGCAAAGTGGAAGAGTTCGATATATTTAAAAACTTTCCGGTAATCAGGTGGAAATACCAAGGTCTCGTTAAGATATATCCAATGTACTCGCCAAATGTTACCAGAATTAGTTCATCTTACCACACTGTTAATATCACCTTAAAGACATAACTTAGGTCTTCATGAGAGAGATTAACACTATTGTTCAATAACGTAGAGCCTACCTGGAGCTGTATTTTCCTATTACATTGTCGCCATTTGTACTTATTGACACTGAAACGCAAAACCTTCCTGCTGTAATCATGGTACTGTTCCCGTCAAAAATGGACATGCGTTATTGTTTATACTAACATCTGCAAAAGCACCTCGAATATAAATGTCTAACATAGCACTTGTCATTGTTTCTTTATTGACTACACCTATATAATTTTGAATAGGCATACTGCAGTTTGCTACAATAATCAAAGTGATATATCTTGCTTCACTACAAAATGTTATAAGTTGTGTCAGACCCAAGTTACCACTTGTTTTAAATATCATTCATTAGTCAATTTTGCTGTCTATGTAAAATTTGTCAGTTTAAATTTGAAAATTTGAATGAAAATTTAATTTGCGTTTAGTTTTCTAAATTTAAATGTTCATTTAAAATTCTATTAAAATTTAAGTTACAAATATTTCTACATATCAAACCTATTTTCAAATAGAAATTAGCTAATATAACAATCAAAGTGTTGCTGGATTGAAAAATTCCTATAATTAAAGAAGCGTCTCAAGAGCACTTGGCCCAAAACTGTGCAACAAACATTATACACTTTCCAACAGCGGTCACACACCTTGTTTGCTATGAAATTCAAAATATACGTAGTTTATCTTTTTTCACCAAAATTTTTGAAACTGTCTTATTTATATATATATATATATATATATATATATATATATATATATATATATATATATATATATATATATATATATATATATATATATATATATATATATATATATATATATATATATATATAGAGAGAGAGAGAGAGAGAGAGAGAGAGAGAGAGAGAGAGAGACAGACAGACAGACAGACAGAGACAGAGAGACAGAGAGAGAGACAGAGAGAGACAGAGAGAGTCGTAGACCGTAGACTTCAGAGACGACGCTGACTGCACGGTGCAGTAATCGACTCCAAGGATGAGGTACGAAATACCACTGTGCTTGTTCTCACCATGCTGGCACATGCATTACATAAGTTATGGTAATATTATTCATTACCGCATAGACTCATCCGAAGTACATCCACAGGATCCACACCCCGACTACTCGTTAGCATCATTCTGCAATAACGCGCAATATGATTTACTGAATAACCTATAAAAGTAATGGTATGAAAAGAAAACGTTTGGCTGTGATATTAAAACAAAACGTAATGCGTGTGCTCGGACCCTTTCCGATTCTGTCTCTAAATGCCATCAACGATACAACTGCGAGCGTCTTTTTCCGTAAACAGGAGAAATCCGTACAACTGAGGGCACCTATGTGCTATACATAAAAAAAAATCTGTTACTGTTAGCGTGGCATCAGGTGCTACACCGATTGTGTGCAGCTTATACCTTGTTTATCCTGGTATTACTTGATGCAGTTTATATCATGTTAATTGCGGCATGGCAATCCTAAGTGCAGTTTATACCATGCACATTGTGGTATTACTAACTTAAGTTTCCTGCTTGTATAGTGTGGCAATACTAAATACGGTTTATAGCTTGTATAGCGTGACAATGCTATATACGGTTTATAGCTTGTTTACTGTGGCAATAGTAAATACGATTTATAGCTTGTTATTGTGGCAATACTATACGGTTTATAGCTTGTATAGTGTGGCAATGCTATATACGGTTTATAGCTTGTATAGCGTGACAATGCTATATACGATTTATAGCTTGTTATTGTGGCAATACTATACGGTTTATAGCTTGTATAGTGTGGCAATGCTATATACGGTTTATAGCTTGTATAGCGTGACAATGCTATATACGGTTTATAGCTTGTTTACTGTGGCAATAGTAAATACGATTTATAGCTTGTATAGTGTGGCAATACTATATACGGTTTATAGCTTGTATAGTGTGGCAATACTATATACGGTTTATAGCTTGTATAGTGTGGCAATACTATATACGGTTTATAGCTTTCTGGCTGTCAGTACTAAATATGGTTTATAGCTTGTTATTTTGGCAATTCTAAATACAGTTTATAGCTTGTGTAGCGTGGCGGTACTATATACGGTTTATAGCTTGTTTACTATGGTAATACTAAATTCAGGTTTATTGCTTGTGTATTTTATCAGTCAGTTTATGTCTTGTTTACATTTTAATGTGGCAATACTAATTACGTTCTTTTTTCAGTATGTGTCGTTAAAAGTTTAATTTTTGGTTTGTTTGTATAGCAACTTCCTCTTGTAAAAAATTACTTCCCTGTTGAGTCACAATCATTTCTGCCTAATCCCGCAACGTTTGTACAGCACTTCTGATGAGAATCAAATTGTTGCATGTACATTAGGAAAATGAGTTAGAAGAATCATGCGGCACTCATAAGACTGTTGTCAATAATATGTGGTAGTTGTACTAATAGCAGCAGCATTAGCAGTAACAGTAGTAGCGTTTATCGACATATCAGCACAATAGGGCTAAAGGACACTTCTAAATAATATTAAGCAAAAACGAAATGCATAAAAACCACAGTAATATATACCCATCCAAATAAATGTAAACACGAAGTTCAACAATATAGAATATAAAAGATATATATGTTAAAATTCGGTTAAAGGTACATAAAATAAAAGATAAAGGTAAGGCACGGAACATGAATAAAAAATCCTATATATAAAACATCTACATTTGTTTTAGTAAATATAAGAAAATAGTTCATTAGTGATGTGGAAACACTGTTTTCTGTCAATGTGGCGAAGCCACTAATGACAATTCTCTCGTGTGCGAAATATGTTCTTATATCTACCCAAAAATCATAAAGTTTATTTTTATTACATATCTGAAAGCGTGAAAGAGATCATTAGGATGAATTTTTCATCCAGTAAATCTAGTGCAGCTTACACTACAGGTGCGCGATATTACCTCTCTCTCTGTCTCTCTGTCTCTGTCTCTCTGTCTCTGTCTCTCTCTCTCTCTCTCTCTCTCTCTCTCTCTCTCTCTCTATATATATATATATATATATATATATATATATATATATATATATATATATATATATATATATATATATATATATATAAACTAATAAAGTACCGGTTGCCAGGTTGGTTTGAGTATTCTGATTCCCAACTTAATGGTCGCGCGTTCGATAACGACCCAATCCAGCCCAGGTTGGCTGCCGCGGTGTGACTTCGGTAAAGTCACTCAACTCTCATTTCCGATGGGTTACAAATTACAAGTGCCTTTAATCCAACATAACCGAAACAATCTGACCCCAATTTAAAACAAAAAAGATGATGATTATTATTATTATTATTATTATTATTATTGTTGTTTGTGTTGTTGTTGTTAATGCTGTTCTTGTTGTTGTAGAGAATGTCTTTTGAGGCAGTATTGTGTTATTTTCTATATTCTTCATCTGTGTGCTAAGTTTTGTTGTGCGTCGTGCATGTAGCAGACAATTCATTACCTTTCAAAACGCAAACTTCTACCCAAAGACGCTATTACTAATAAACCTTGACCTGTGTAGCAAAGTATATACTGACATTATCAATTTTGTTTACAAGAACCAAGCTTAAATTGACCGTAAATGCTAACAATCACGTGAACCTTTCTCGATAACGCTAACAGTTAGAGGCAACACTTTCGTTGAAGCGTGTCATACAAATGTATACCCTGATCTTAAAATCACAATAACACGTTTCTTTACTAAAGCAATGTCCTGTCCTACATCATTTTCATTTTCATTTCGTTTTAAGTGCTGGGTTGCCGTCAGTTTATTTCGAGGTCACTGTCAAACCATCCAAGTTTGATTTGATTTTGAGGGTTTAACACCATTGTTCAGCAGATAAATAGGCCATACATGACGTTCAGTATATTTGGTGGACGAAGAACCCGAGAAGAACCATCGACCCACCGAAAGCTATGAAAGTGGATTACCGCCATAATTATATGCGTGTATTTTCTAATCTTCCTTAATGCATTATTGTAAATGGCTGCTTGCAAGTGCTACTTTCATAAAATTATATCCATGTATATTGTATTCTTCATTGATGCAGATTGTACGTGGCAGTTTGTAAGTGCTACTTTCCTTTTCATTATTGTCAATGGCTGCTTGCAAATGCTACATTCATAATTCTAGTCATGAATTTTCGATTCTTCATTCATGCAAGCTGTAAATGGCTGCTTGCAAGTGCTTAAATCTACTTTCCTTCTTCGTCATTGTATCTTGCAATTTGCCAACTATTTAACTGATTATGTAGTTTGTCGTATGGCAAATGCTATGTCAGTTATTAAAAGTTTTAATATTCTATTTATAAACGTGCTATATCACAAGTGGCTCAGATTGTACCTTCTAAAATCATGACTGTAATGTAGCACCAAGCACGTTGCAAGTTAGCATCACGGAAGTTAACATAAAATAATGCCTCATTATGACAAAAGATGGCGCTGTGACACGTCAATTTCTTACACTACGGCAACTCCCTGACCCTAGCAACAAGAGGTTATACCACTTTACGGCATGTTAGTGGGTCTTGTTTAAAATATCATTCGAATTATATTACCGCATTACAGTCAGCTGATCTTTCAGAGTATTAACATTCGGAAGAGAGGTGGCCTGCCAGAAACACAAAACAAACTAAATGTATCAAATACAATTAGATGTATTTACACAATGTTATATTTCCGCTGACCCTTCCCACTCCATTTTTATTAGGACATTATGTGTGAGTAATTTATCACTGCCGCACGGTGGCCAAATGGGGTAGCCGCTTATAAGCAAAGATTAAGGTCATAATTTGTTCATATATTCTGATTCACAATGTTATCAATTTAGAGCGTGTTTATTATTTAGAGCGCATTGCAAATTGTGCTTTTCGTAACAGTAAAGACCTCACAAGGTTTGAGCAAATTGCAGATAACTGCACCTCAAGGCCATACTTTCTCTTTCTTGGTTATGAGAGAGAGAGAGAGAGAGAGAGAGAGAGAGAGAGTACATAGATGAGATTTCTGGATTTCTATTTATTCTCTCTCATCCCTATAAAATTATACAGAATAGTTATTTTTGTATGGCATGGATTATTATGCAATAGCCAGCAAGTATTGTCACTAGTTGTCTGTGACAAATATCCTCATATCTCCAGTTACATTTTAAATCTCCAATTCCAATACATTAGCAAGAGGCAAATTACTTGAAACACGGACATCACATACACAGTATATCTTGTAAAATGACCATATGCTAAAAAAAGTATGAACTTATTTCCTTATATAAGGAAATAGATTCTAACATTATGAAATATGTTTTATGTGTCTAAACATAAAGAACATTTCCATACAATAATGAGACGCTTTATTTCCACAGATATCAAACTAGAAACTACATTTTTGGTATTATTTAAAAACGTATTCATCCATATATGAGGCGACATTTGTAGTACAGATAAGATGGTTTATTGTAAGGTACTTCACTGATGAAACATCAGACTCATTTGGTACCTACTATAAAAAAGTAATATATCGAATATAAATAACTTTCTTACCACTTCCAATAACCAGCTCAATTTGTTTTTATTATTACTGCTACAATACAGTATCAAATTTTATTATATTCTCATTTTTTTCCCGTTAACTTTATATTGTCAGAATCGTGCAATATTACCCGAAACTGAACCCGCGCGACAATACACATATAGCATTCACGTGCATAAGGGAACTACTTTCTATTGTAAACAAACAATTGACGCCGACGCCAGCACTTTTGATTTGTACACACACATCATGTACACTCGCGTAAGATGCTCTTTACGTTGTGGTTGTTTAAATTTGTTTCTGAATGAACTAAAACAGATGTTTTATGGGCTGCCACATACCAGCTGCTTTGGCACATTCCGCGTTGATACAATGTTTCGGATTTAGGCTTGTTACAGTATATAACAGACGCAATATAAGGTCCTTACAAATAACATACAAGTGACAAGTCATATACTCTCTTCTTTAGCTGGTTATAAGAATGGTAAAATAAAATATGCTTATAGTTTTACATCCTGAATTTCCTCAAAATGTATTTTCTTAATTCTGCAAATCCGAATTACATGAGCCATGTCATAGGTTTTCAATCTGGATTACACATTTCGAAATTGTGCTGTAATTTCTGATAAGTGCAATTGCATCCTCCTTGCTGCACTCAAAAAGAAATAAGCATTAAATTCCATAGCGTTTTTTTTAATAATTACAATTAAAAATCTTCATATTTTTACTACGTTATGATTGCAAACATTCAGTGACAGAAACAGAAACACATTTGCAGATGTAAACACGATTCTCCCTAGCTTCTTCAGTCTCATGTATTTCATGTGGAATTGTCACATAAAAATCCAGTCCATAATCACGAAATTTTTTAGAATCGAGAAAAATACCAAATTCTATTCATTCCAGATCAAATGGAAAAGTTGTTGCAATGCACATTCATTCACAATATGACTCCAAATATCAATTTTAACTAGACGGCCATTTTCTTTCGAAAGTTATGTCGAACGCGCGACTAAGTTCAAATTTATCTGGGCGGAGTTATGTGAGCAGTAATAATGTTTATTATATGCTCATTTTTTCCCCCGTTAACTAGAAATTGTTAGAATCGCGCAGTATTACCCGATATTGAATCCGCGCGACATTACATATAGCATTCACGTGCATAAAGAAACTACTTTCTATTGTAAACAAACAATGGACGCAGACGCCAGCACTTTTGATTTATTTTATTTGTCTGTGGCTGAAGTAAACCAGCTGAATGAACTAAGGCAGATGTTTCGTGGACTGCCACATACCATCTGCTTTGGCACATTCCGCGTTGATACAATGTTTCGGATTTAGGCTAGCTACAGTATATGACAGACGCAAGATAAGGTCCTTACAAATAACATACAAGTGACAAGTCATATGCTCTCTTCTTTGGCTGGTGATAAGAATGGCAAAATAAAATATACTTACAGTTTCACATCCTGAATTTCCTCAAAATGTATTTCTTTAATTCTGTAAATTCGAATGACATGAGCCATGTCATAGGTTCTCAATCTGGATTACACATTTCGAAATTATGCTGTAATTTCGATGATAAGTGCAATTGCATCCTCCTTACTGCACTCAAAATGAAATAAGCATTAAATTCCATAACGTCTTTTTGATAATTGCAATTGAAAGACTTCATATTTTCCCCACATTATGATTTCAAACATTCCATGACAGAAACAGAAACACATTGGCAGATGTAAACACATTGGCAGATGTAAACACGTTTCTCCCGCACCGCTTCAATCCGATGTATTTCATGTATAATTTGCACAGATGAATCCAGTCCAAAATCCCAAACTTTCGTCGAATCGAAACAAAATACCAAAATATATTCATTCCCGATCAAATGGAAAAGTTGATGCAGTGCGCATTCATTCACAATATGACTGCAAATTTCAATTTTAACTAGACACGCCATTTTCTTTCAAAAGTTATGTCGAGCGCGCGACTAAGTTTAAATTTATCTGGGCGGAGTTATGTGCGCATTAATAATGATGTTGTTGTGTAATGATAAATCTGCGCTTGTGTATTTAGTTTGGAATACGGCATTCATTCATTTACGTTGTTTCTTGTATTTATTTTGTTTATATAAGTAAGCATCAGGTAGAATAAGAAAATGAGCATATAATAAAAAGGTTACTGCATTTGTATGGAAAAATATGAACTTGTTTTGTCGGATGGATATACTTCACTCCCAAGGTCGTGCAGTATTCCATCCAAAAACTCGTTCATATTTTCCCATACAAATGCAGTAACCTGTAATGATTTGTGTAGTGATGAATATGCGCTTGTGTATTTAGTTTGGAATGCGGCATGCATTCATTTACGTTGTTTCTTGTAGTGTATTTTGCTTATATAATTAAACCTTAGGTAGAATTTAAAAAATGAGCATATAATAAAAAGGTTACTGCATTTGTATGGGAAAATATGAACTCGTTTTGTCGGAAGGATATACTTCACTCCCATGGTCGCGCAGTACTCCATCCAAAAACTCGTTCATATTTTCCCATACAAATGCAGTAACCTATAATGCCTGATACATTTGGATGTGAAATTAATGTAGTAGCTAAAAATATTAATACAAATATTTACATGTGATCTAGAGATGTGATTGTTTTCTGTTCGAAGAGTAAGACCCACCCCCACATATTTTAATTTTTTTTAAAGCTTTTAAGGCTACTCACAGCTCGTGCTGTTGTAGAATCCACCTCCACCCCACAAAAACATCTTCATTTGTCTGTGAGTTTGTTTCAAATATAAATTAATATTGTCATGACACAAAAATATCACCACAATACAATTATGTAATAAAGCAAAATAAATAAAATAAAAACTATGTACAGTTCTGTTTTAACATTTCATAGGAAAATATTAGAGAAAAATAAATATTTAATGTAAACCGGCATTCATAAAAACAATATTGTTAGATGAATTAATCTAAAACAAAAGTTATCATGCAAGTAGGCAATTATACGGAACAAATACCGGGATTGTTTTGTTACATTGTTCTTATAGATTTATTTGCCAATCCCTTTTGTTTTTCACTATCACACCAATAAGACATGAATAAAGACAAGCTTTTCACACAATTTTGGCTTTTGGATTGGACATACAATCATAATTTAAAATTCTGAGGAATTAAAACTGTAAATTCTGGATTAGCTGAGACACGTTTCCTTTTGGATACCATGTACATTTGTAAATTATGCCTCAAGAACAGGCAGGCTATATTCCCTTTGCAATGTTTCAATAATTAATCCCCCAAAACATGCCATTACTGGATCTATATTCAATATATACACGGTACACAAATGCTCGCCGTTTGGAGATTTTTTTTGCGGACAATAAAATGTGTTGGTTGCACTTGCTGTGAGCAAATGAATCAAGAAAAGGATTACTATATTTTATTTGCTAAATTTTGTTATTTCTAATGCTTTGACCTTTACAAAGCTATTAAATTTGGCCCGTTATCCCTAATATATGTGCCTTGGAACAAGGGATAAAGTAAATTCCATAATTTAAATGACTTAATCACTTAACAGAGAGAGAGAGAGAGAGAGAGAGAGAGAGAGATTCGCAATTAAGTGTGTTTCTTCACAGAATAATAGAAACCACTAGCCAATTTCTGACTGCAGTTGTAAGATATCTTAGTAGAAGGTAATGGCTATTTTATAAGCATGCAAGTCATTTTAATTTGAATTATAGGCCCCCGAGTATTATTCTTCAGAAAAGACACAAGAGTGGGTTTCAGAAATTGAAGCCACACAAGTACCAGTTTCTTACTTTGTGAAAAATGGGGTCATTATGAGAAAATGGCGATCACCTGATATCCCTGCTGGTAATGAGTGGCCAGTGAGTAACCAAATTCTTGTTGCTAAGTCGTATAGACAGGAAATACATATTCTATCCCATAATACTCCTTAAACTGGTCATTTTGGGGTCAATAAGACTTATCACAACATCCCGAATCATTGTCGAAAATTAAAAGTGATGTTTACAAGTACCATAGAGCTTGTCACACTTGTCACATAATAGGAAATCCAATCAGAAGGCACATCTGCAACCTATTCCTGCATTTGACCATTTGACAAGCCTTTTAGTAGACAAATGGTAGACTATCGGTTCCTTACATAATACTAAGTCAAGCAACCAATAATTGTTGACCATAATTTGTGTGCTGCCTCAAGATTTCCATAGGCAATTCCTTTGAAGAATATTAAAGCAAAACCTGTTCTAAAAGTGTAGGCAATGTTTCAAACACTTGTTTGCCTGCCTAAATCTGTCCAGTAATTTTATGTCTGATTATTTCCAGCAATTTATGCTTGAATTAGACATATAATAGTTTAATTTTTCTGCCTATCGCCCTGAAAGTCATGTGGCTAGCACAAGACTGTCCGAAAACACTCTCACCTATCCATGATACATATATACAACTATATTGAATCGAACCTTAAAAAAGACAGTTATCAGTAAAATCCTGTGTTGTATAATTATCGAGTAAGATCAGGGGAGTTTTTTTTCCCTAGGTTGGTAATTATCACCAAAATGAAAGACTCACTGACTACCCTAAAACAGCAAAAGACTGTCCCAAAACACCCTCAACCACCCAAGATGCATTTAGGCAATTAAATAAACTCAAACCAAATAAAAAGACAATGATCAGTAAAATTCTACCTTGTATAATTACCGAGTAAGATCAGTAGTTTTTCCTCTTGTTTATACTTGCTGAAGGAATGACCCTAAGACTGTCCCAAAACACGCTCATTGACCCGGGATACATGTATACAATTACAATAACTTAATGAAATTTCCAGGGTTTCTCTCTCTCTCTCTCTCTCTCTCTCTCTCTCTCTGATCATAGATAATTCACTAAACTACTTTAATATTGCAAAGACTCAGCACACTTAATAAGTCGGAATCATGCGTCACTGCATTCATATTTCAAAACTTCTTTAAAGTTTTTAAAAAAATATTTAATGTGACAAAAAACAGCTGAATAATTAAAACCTAAGAGTGATATATTTATATTTTTCAAATTGTTGAACCAATTTCTTATTTTTAATTGCTTTGATAATGGGAAGAATTACAATAAATAAAAGTAAAATCTCCTGTAACATTATGTATTTTGTCTCTAATTATTTCCACGTTTAAGGACAAAAGTTTTAAAGGACGCACGCCAGTTTTAAAGCTTTAATTTGTTTACTTTTTATTTGTTAATTTTTTATATTTTTTAAAAATACATTCAAAGGCTGAGGTTCTGTGCATTAACAATGCAAATTACTAATGGAAAACAATCATACACTAAATCTAATACTTCTAATCGCAAATAAATATTTTTTTCATGATACGAACATGATTTTCCACAATTTGATTATTTCGGCTTTTGCAACAAAATATGTTCCAAAATCAAGATTAAGAAAAAGAATAAGAAAACCTTTAGGAATGCTTAGTTTTTTTAATGTCATTTTACCTATAAACTTTTTTTATGTGCTATTGATGTTGATCTGAAATATAGTATTTCCGCCGAAGCTTATGTACGATAGTATCACAGGAGATAGACGTCTGTGAGGTGCGTCAAAATGGGTGATGTACATACAATACGATTCTTACAACCAGGGTCGTCTCATGAAAGCTCGTTGAGTACGAGTGAATATATCATTGCCATTTCTGATCCTTACTTTGCTAAAATAACTAATCTTTCCAAAGTAATGAGAGATATCACTAAAAATCGAGTTCTTAAACGACAATGTTGCAGAAGGAAAGTAGCACTTGCAAACTGCCACGTACAATTTACATTAATGAAGAATACAATATACATGGATAGAATTATGAAAGTAGCACTTGCAAGCATCTATTTACCATAACGCATCAAGGAAGAACAGAAAATACACGCATACAATTATGGCGGAAATCCCCCTACATAGAAAGCTGCTCGGAAGTCTAGCCTGGTACCCTGACTCTCCAGGATGCTTCGCTAACGAGACCAGTCACGCAACATTGCATGAATGACACCAGTGGAAAAATTAAAGATGGCGGAAGTAATACAAAAATGCGCTGGCGATAAGGAAATAGCATTAAATCTGTTATTTTGAGCTGTGTCAGCACCAGTTTTCTCTTTTTATTAGTCATAATTGTGTCAAATAAAGAAGTAGCGAGTGTGTGTTTTAAGTGTCACTATGCAGTACTGTTATTATCAGTTATTATGTACGAATTACACGTGCGTGTTGGGGTACGGTGTGAGATAGTGAAATTGTTTGGTTATGCTTTAATTATGTTAGAGATACTTTATTTAGTTGAAAGTTTGATGGATTGTATTTTACCGTTATTTGAAATTATGTTTCAACATATTCGAATATACTGACTTTCCTGTCATGCAGCATGCATCAACGGAATAAGGGTCGGGTGGGTTGAGGTGGGTGGGATTGGGTTGGTAATGCAATAGATATCTCTTTATGCACTGCAATTTTGGGGCTTTACGTTTTATCATTTCTATCTAGTTTAGAAAAATACTATGTTCCTAGTTACTATCTCGACTGGTAAAGTATTAATATTAGTACTACGTGAAATACATGCTCAGGGAAAAGATCTATTATCTTAAATCACTGATTCATTTTGACACAAAATTATTCGATTTATTTAGCTATTAACTAAGAAATGTTAACACGAAAAAATGTGCTTTCCTGTAAAGCAAATGCTAGGTTTACTGGTCGCTGTTGAACACAGGAAATATAAGAGAATATTTTAAGCATAACTACTCATTTTTTAACTTCATAATATTTTCCTTTTAATTTTGTTACACATTGATAATAGTTTGATTTCGGGATAGATATTGCTCGATATAAGAGTTAATGCAATTGTATAAAATGAGAATATTATTTGTTGTAGATAGACCACCAATATGCAAAATGCACCAATACAGTTACAACTTTCTGAAATATAAATGACTGTGCTCCTAGTAGTAGTAGTAGTATATATATATATATATATATATATATATATATATATATATATATATATATATATATATATATATATATATATATATATATATATATATATATATATATATATATATATATATAACTTATGGACAATACACGAATATATCACAATACTACTTATAAAGCTCTGAGAATTTGCAAAGCTGTGCAACTAGTGACTAACTTTCAGTTCACTATCTTCTTGTTGTTGTTGTTATACTCGTCGTTATGGAACTACAGCTAACTATATTCACAGAAATAAAAAGCTGATTGCTACCAATGTACCATTCCTACCAGAGTACTTTATAATGATGGTAATATTGAATTTTCTAGTTTAAGGTTGAGAAAAGCAAATTATATGAATCAAGTGCACAGTTTTGCAGGTGCGACAATTTACCTATATAAAAATCCCAGATCATGCAAAAAGTATACACTAATATACACAAGTATAACCAATATATAACACAAATAAACAAGTGTACATGTAAGGTTTCTGAATTGTCTTAATGAGCGTCTCTCTTTTGGGTGAGTCATATAGGAAATACATTGTTTTGGAAACCAGTAATGCTTTAAATAAAACTTGGATGCTTTCAATCATCTTTTACTGCATATTTACATGTTAATTTCTGCCAGTAAAGATCTCTGACAAAGTGTGTGTGATTTGGATTTGTAACGTTGTTTTAGCAATTTTTCAGTCATATCGCGAAAATGTCTGCAGTGTGACAGTTTAAGGTGATATCTAGTACTGGGGCATCATGCTGCAGACATGTAGCATCATGTCCCACCCAGTCAGATTACCCTGACACCAGGAAGACCAGTCCTACTGTTAACCTCTTAATACTGAGCACATAACTGTTAGTATCATTTTTATGTATTTGGTATGACTCGGTCGGGGTTCGAATCCGCGACCTCCAGTATATGAGGCGGACACTCTAACCACAAGCCACCGGAGCTATCTCTCTGACAAAGCATTCTTCCCCAAAAATGTACTGCATAAATAGGTATGCATTACCTTGCATTACCAATCTAATTCACCGCACCCGACCCCGTTGTCTGTTCCATTAATGCTTCTATTATAAAAGCATGCGCAGTGACATGAAAATCGGTTTATTACAAAATATCGAAACTTATGGGAAATAACCGAAAAACACAACCGGTCAAACTTTCATTCAAATATAGCATCTCTGACACACGCAAGAGATAGTCATACAATTTCGCAATCTCGCACCATACCCTCTCCCCAACTCACAAATAATGGCTAGAAATGACAGTACTGCATAGTGACACTTTAAACAAACATTCAGTACTTCTTTAATTTATATAGTTACAACAAACACAACAAAAACGCCTGTGTAGTGTTAAATTTTGACCCTCGTTGACTTCTGACCCGCCGGGTCATTTTTCAACGACCGTGATCAAAATTTCACGTTAAAATCTGACCCTTTTTTAAATGTCCTGTTAAATAACGACCCAGATGTAGTATTACATTTTGACCCTCGTTGAATTCTGACCCGGTCGGTAACGACAGTGATAAAAATTTCACGTTAAAAACTGACCCTTTTTTAATGTCCTGTTAAATAACGACCCGTTCAGGTGAAATTATGACCTTAGGGTAAAATTTTCTGTTATCAAAACTCAACATTGATTTTTGAACCACTTCTAAAATGAAATCAACTTATCACTCCTAGAGCTGTGTGTCTTTCTTAATTATTTTGTTTTTGTCTTGTAAGGAAACAATTGTGTGAAATAGAATGATGTTGTTAATCTGTCACTATCGTAATTCTCTCAGTTATACATTTTAAAAAAGTGTCCCAAAATGCGGAACATTTTCAAAATAGCTGAACTTTGCTTTGGACAAATCGGACAAACTGATAAATGAATGACTATGTTTCACTTCGGTAAAGTCGCAAGGTTCAACAGGGCAGGTAAACAACTGAACAGTGTATTAGCGATGATCAGGAGCGTAGCTGCCTACAAGGCAGAAAGGCAACTGCCTACACAGAATTTTGACGATTTTTTTCAATGGTTTAAGTTTCACTCACGAAACCGATATGAAATCTATATTTATATAATACAATACATAGGAAAAGATTATTCATTAGAAGCAAAAACACAAACAGGATAGTATCAAACTCGATTTTATTGAGTCTGTTCATGAGAATTTTATGTTTTCTTTTTATTTTTACAGTAATAAAACAGTACCAAGGTTCAGAAAGTCTCAACAAGATGCATGAAATGCTATCTCAGAGCCTCTAGATTGTAACAATGTTGCCCCGTACCCATACACACCCCACTCCTCTAGCCGTTCGAGACTTCGCCGTTCAACATGCCTAATCATCAATCATATACTAGCTACGTCACTGAGGATAATTATAACAGTAAATAAGAACCCGTGAATGATGAATAAACCATCTACTGTCGGTTTAAAGATGCAGTCTAATGAACGACTTTGTCTATTTGTTAATGTAGCTAAATCGGGTAAAATTAGGATTTTATTAAATGAAATTGCAGGTTATATATATATATATATATATATATATATATATATATATATATATATATATATATATATATATATATATAAGAATTAACGTTCAGTTGAAAGTTTGTGATGGATCAATTGCCTAGGCAGTTCAGCGTATTATTTACAAAACTATATATATATATATATATATATATATATATATATATATATATATATATATATATATATATATATATATATATATATATATATATATATATATATATATATATATATATGTTTAGCATGTGTATACGCGTTCGAATCCCAATGAGGGCACTCTTTTATTAATTTATTTCAAATCGAATTTTGAAATATTGATATGCAGTTTGTTCTAACGTTTTCTAGTTTTTAATGTATTTTTGGAATTATTTTTGGGAAATGCATATTATTTTATTTTCATAAACATTCTGCATTTTAAATTACAAAATAATATTCAAGCGATACGACAAAAAAGGCGTGGCGATGTAACTTTTGTTAGACCTAATATGCCGTGTATGTTTCTCAAGTGACCGCGCCTTCGCTTGCGGTTTATATATACGTGCATTTAAGAAATTTTGATACGATCTTAAAATTGCACACCGGTACTCTTAAAATCGATAATGCTAACTGTTTTTGTCATGATATTACATCAAATAAAAATCTCAGATATGCATCTGGTGGATTATGTATTATATATATTTTTTTTAAATCATATTGATTGGGAATCGAACCAATGACCCCTTCTTGATAGATAAGATTTTAAAAAGCTTACAATGGCATTCATTTTAATGCGAATCATTTCAACTGTTATCAATACACATGGGTATAACTTATTTCTCTATAAATACACCAATGTTTATAACGGTTATCATTTAACTATCGGCGATCAATACAGAGAAGCAGAGATCAATTGGCAATGTTTACGTTTAGACCAAATGTAAACAATATATATATTGAAATTTTAAAAATACATTTCTTAATTTTATTACAAGAAAAACTTAAAACCCGCGGCCGTATCGCTAATTTAGCACGATTTACCTGTATTAATAGATTTCCAAAATTGGCTTCCTTCACTTGGAATTAAATTATATTGTGCTTGGGTAGCGAACATTCCATTAATCTTTTAAATTCTGACGAATACAATTGGATAGTTGGGAGCAATCAAGTTTTCAAAAAGCAAGCAAAATCACTTCTACATTTAAACTAGTATTATGTGTTATTTGTTCAAAATCCCTCAAAATGTAAAGGTGATATGGAGCGGAAACCGTATATATATAGTCTATTGGACCTTTGATCACAAAATAACACATTTAGCATGAACCGACAAGACTGGAATCGGCTCTCTGAGCATAATCTCAATATTGTGCAAATTTGTGCCAAGTAATATCAAATCCCTCGAGACGTAAGGAATATATGGACCGGTCATGAACTATATTCAATTTAACATCAAAATATTATATTGACCTTAAATCTACGTGGCTGAAACTTGTGCTCTGCAAATCGTCTCGTTATGATGAACATTTTAAACCAAAAGCACTACCTCTCCCCATTCTTTGGGGGAGATATAATATTATAAATGCTTGAATACAGCTATAGAAACGTCATATTTTTCCCCATGTTAAGAAATATTGCTTTAAAACACCGGGTACGCTAGTCAGTTGGGCTGGGTGACAAACGAAAAAAAAAAACATAGGAAGCAAGCAAACAAAAAATAACAAATAAACAATTTGAATTGGCATTCTTTTATCATGTTCGATAAACGCTTTATTTACAGAAAACACCATAGTAGTATTAAAACTGGCAGACAAGTTGGAATCTGAAAACTAAGAAAAAAACTGTAAAAAGTAGCTATCTTAATCTCTTCTAGAGCCATAGCTCTGGGTACAGGTATAACGGTACCAATTATACAACCACAAGTGAGAAGTTTGATAGAGTGGTGGTTCTGGACCACTTTTGTCAGGAGGGGTCACTCCAATGCATAAAATGGGGTGTGTTCTGGACCACTTTTTAAGAGGTGGTCACTTTAATGGATAGAAAGGTCTACTCTATGGATGTATCCGAACGCAGCAAAAAATGGTGTGGTTCTGGACCAATTTTTTCAGTGGTATGTTAAAGACTGGATGCCAGAGTCGGAAAAGAAGAAAGGAATATTGGGAAAGGTCAGGAGATGGATGAAGAAATGGAGGAAATAGAAGAAGAACCCAAAGGCCCTTTTCAGGACCCCTCATTTGCCTCGAAAAGAAATGACTTTCTTGCCTAACCCCCCAAAATTTTTAAATTGTTGTATCAGTGTTTTGTCTGTTGTATATGTGTTATATCAATCTATACTTTTGCTCAGTCCTGTGACGTCACCTGCCCCTACTTGCTACAGTGTTACCAATCTCCTCTACCGTGACGTCAGACACTATCTTTCCCTTGTCCCTATACAAATCCAATAGTCCCCATGTTCCATTTCCCTTGAGGCTATAGTGGCCCAGGGTGTACTTCAAAGTCATGAGGCTAAACAAGCCCAGGGGGACCTGTGATGCTAATTCCCATTGAGGCTATAAATCTTGAGGCTATAGTGCCGCGACACCTTTTACACTGGATTTCCCACTGAGGCTGAACAGCCCCACTACACTACTCATAACATACATAATCCGCACCAGGACTAGCAATAGTCCACTGGATCTCGATTTCGGCTGGGGAATCTTTGAGATGTTCTGAATGTGTTTAGACACATCGAAATTAAAAAATGGGATACCACGTGGCGAATTCATCCAGCGACACATGCGTACCAGTATCAGTATCTTGGTATTTTTGCATGGCCTCCATGAGCATCAGGTACGCACGTGAATACTTTCTCGTGGCTGCAGCAAAATTACACTCCAATTCTCGTTCTGGATATTGTCTGGAATTGATACGAACATGAATACGAGATGAACTTAAATGATCGAATACGTGGTTTTTTTTCAGCTTTATTTTCACGCCGTGCCGCTAAGTGAAAGACCACAAACACATTTCTGGGAAGGTCGCTAACTGGATTCGTGGCCACTCTCCACGACGTGGTCACCTGTGCTTGAGCGAATTGTTGCACGTGAATTCGATTTAGTTCGAACTAAAGGTTTCTGGTAAATCGAGCCAAGGTAGCTTCTAATTCGAGTTTGTGAGCAGCCGAGGGTGTGATTTTTAGGCTTCCACAGCGCGAGCAACGTCATAGTGAGCTGACCATCTGTTCGAGAACCAGCTACACCCGGTCTGTGTTATACTGTCGACGATAGATAATTTTACGTTGGAAAATAAAATTCATCAAAACCTTTTCGATATCGTTCAGATACAGTTCATCGCAAAGACTTGTCAGGAAATCATGTTTAGAACCGTTTGTTGTGGCAGAGTAATCATATCTGTGAAGAATATTTAAAACCGCATGATAGAAAAGTCAGATATCACTGCCTCCTCACTGGATGTTACTGCGGTGCTGCTCACTCCCAATGTAACCTCCATTTCAAAGATCCCCAGTTAATTCCGGTCATAGCTCATAATTTACGAGGGTATGGCGGACACTTTCTCATCGTAGCGTTTAACCAACTACAAGTCAAAGAACTCCAAAAATCGGTGGAAAGTAAAATCACATGCATCCCCAATAACTTTGAAAAGCACATGTCGTTCTCCATCGGACCCTTTCGATTTATTGATTCGTTTCAGTTAAAGTCAGCATCTCTAGACGAACTCGCTAAAAACTGTTCGATCTTCATTCATCTCGACGAAACCAATCCAGAAAAAAATATATCTACTCAAACAAAAAGGAATTTATTCTTACGAGTACATCGATAGCTGCCCACGGTCTGAGGAAACTTCTCTTCAAAACAAAGATGCCCTTTATTCCTCACTCTACCTAGAACACATCACCGACGGCGAATACGACAGAGCACTCGTGGTCTTGAAAACCTTTGGTTGTCAGACTTGGCGATTACCACGATGTGTATCTGAAAACCGACGTGCTGTTACTCGCAGACATGTTTAAAAATTTCAGAGATACCTGCCAGAAACATTATCAGCTGGATTTTCTGTGGTACTTTTCATCACCCGGTTTATCATGGGATGTTCTACTTAAAACATGTCAGGTGCAACTCAAGCTTTTCACCGACCCAGACATGTTTATATTTACAGAGCATATGGTGCGAGGGGGAATCTCAGTCGTCACCAAAAGTATGCCATCGCCAACAACAAAACATGTACAACTAAGATCACAATAAACCTTCCACATATATCCTTTATCTCCAAGGTGGATTTCACTGGATATCGGGTGAACAGTTTATGCAGGAACGTGCTGACGGTTATGTCGACGACGTTGGCTGTTTTGTCGAAGGTGTCTTAACCTACCCAAACACTTATAGGATCTACACAACGATTATCCCTTCTGCGCTGAACAACTATTAGTCTCCAGTGAGATGCTCTCTCCGGAACATCTAGCACAAAAAGACAAGTTTGGCCTTGGAGATACTAAGTTTAAAAAAAAAAACTTATACCCAATGTCATGAACAAGACCAAGTATATCGTGCGCTACCGTTTACTAGATCAGGCGTAGTCCGATAAATCAACCCCCCCCCCCCAATCTGTGTTGATACTGATGGACGATATGTGTGTTTGATGTCTTTCTTTACTTGTTGGTCTACATCTGAAAGTGCTCTACAGGCGTAGGCAATAATCTTTCCATTATTAGTTAATAATGTGCCTAGACCGACAGGAACTGCATGTACAATTAACTGCGTTTCCTTATTAGGATCGAATTACGCTATTATTGCGTTATTTGTTAAATTCTGTTTGAGTTTTTCAAACGCTTTATCGTTTTTCACTCCATTCCCATGGTTGATTTTGTTTGGTTAAGTTCGAAGAGGGTCATTGATTGTTTGATGGAACGCAGCAGGCAAAGTACAAAACAAAATTACATTATATTCATTTCAAATAAGGAAGATAACTATATTCATAATTTCATTACTACATGTACTGCATTACATTGCTTTTGTTGATTTTATACATACTAAGCATTTCCTTTTTGACGATTCATAAACCCATGTATGCATAACTTCAAACAATATCCGTTAAATAATGATCCGGAAATCTGATCAAAATTCAACGCTGCGATCAGTTTTCAACGACTGTGAAAATCAAAATACAACGTTAAGAACTGACCCTTGGTCAGCTTTCAACGTTAAAAGCAGACCCGGAGGGTCAGAATTCAACGAGGGTCAAAATTTAACACTACACCGGCAACAACACAGTTGGAATTAACAAATTCAAAGTTATTTCTTTATTTCCAACACTTATTTATAGTACTTCCACCATCTTGAATTTCTCCACTGGTATCGGACAGTCAACGTTACGTGACGGTACATCATGGGAGGCCAGTGCACCAGACTAGCAAGCGTTCTGACCTATTTCAGTTAACCTTGCCGACACTCAAATCCACGCGGACAGGGGTGAGATATGATTGATTTGTAGAGGTAAGCGCCTTGAGGCGCCTTGTATCATCCACGTTTGGAACATCCTATTCAATTTCTGTCGCATGTGTTAGAAATACGTGCGTAGTTCTACGGAAAGAGGCTAGGATATTTTGAAAGGACGTTCGTAAGCTATGTGATGATCTGCGCTCATTACTGTCACTGTCATACCTTACAGGTATTGCTAATTGGTTGGCAAATTATCCAATGCCACCTCCATTGTACATCCATCTTTGGTTACGTCGCAATGCAATGTCTATTATCTGTAAGACCGTACACATACAGTGTACATTTACAGGAATATATATTAACGATAACATTACAGACATTTCATTCTTTAGTCGGTAAATCCTTGCTATGTTGTTGGTTGTTGTGTATTTCTCTGTGTGTGTGTGTGTGTGTGTTATATTTTGTATATTTTTTGTTTCATTCCTTCTAAAATACTCCTTCCCCTATATATATATATATATATATATATATATATATATATATATATATATATATATATATATATATATATATTATATTCACACATTCTACTGTCCCCTCTTTAGTCATTTCAAAAGATCATTTTCACAATTTTTTCGGACTGTTGTAATCAATAATGGTCCTTTACGTATAAAATCATGAACGACATTTGAAAGTCTTCAATTTTTGGTCGTTTTGGGAGTATCAAATACTTTACAATACCTTCCTTTTCGAATTTCATCTGTCACTGCGTGCAATTGAAACAAGTAACATTCAACATTTGGTGCGAAAATTGCTAATGTACCAATGAATGAGACAAAATGCAGATTTTGTAATATTATAGAAGATTCGTGCAATTTTGTTTTAGAGTGTAATTTATATTGCAAAGAGTGTCATTTATATTGTAAAGAGTGCCATTTATGTTGTAAAGAGTGCCATTTATGTTGTAAAGAGAGAAATGTGCACATTGAAAACTATTAGTAATGCTACAAATACCGTCGTTACTCGCTTAGAAGACAATCCAACAGCATTCTGCACGGACCCAGATCTGCCAGTACCTTATGCTCCGGCAGATCTTGTTCTGTGCACTTTGTTAGGAGTAATATGTAAAACAAAAAATATAGACACTGATCTGGAGGCGCATTATGTTATTTGCAAGTTGACTCGACTTACAAGGGAGTAAATAACGTATTAGCACCATTAAATAATTATTGTCAACCTACGTATCAATGATATAATGACATTTACAATTAGCAATCAGTATATGTTAGCAGTATTATAAATCTTCAGTATATATTGAGGACGGAGAGTGATATATTATGGTTCTTTGGTTATCGTTATCTAGGGGATTATCGACAACGGTGTTATTGATCAGAGCAGAATAGAACAACACTTACCCCCATATGTAAAATATAACAATTTAATCAATTACATAAGAAAAATGAAATTGGGCATGACGTGTAAATGATACACTTGCTCTTAGAAATAGAATTAAAAATGTATGCGAAGTGTAATTAGTCGTTTTGCTATACAGATGAAACAAATTGCATCATATACTCGAGTGAATGATCGAACTCAAACTGCCGGCATTTTAACATGATCTGATTGTTTCCGGTCCTTTATGAATCACTGAGGGTAACGGGTCATTGTTACTGTATGTCTTTTCCTTCCTTCTGTCCTTCTCTCTCTCTCTCTCTCTCTCTCTCTCTCTCATCCCTTCGGATCATCAACCGTAACTTGGTGTAGTCTGTACTCCTTCCCACTCTGGTGCACCGTTATGGAACTATTTTGCCTTCAAAAAATTATAATACTAGACCTAAGTATTTTCCAGGTTATTCTTCTCCTGGGGTCAAACGTTATTCCCACTCTTTTTGCTTCAAATATCGTCTATCGTAATTTAACAGAACTAAAGTAATGTGGTCAGCTCGCAACCTGAAACACAACCTATTGTCATGAGATTAATTTCTTTCTCTAGCACTAAGACGCATTCATACTAGAACCATGGCATAACTAGAACTCTCAGATAAACTGTTACATCCCGCTGTGGGCTGTACATGACTGGCTGAATGATGTCGGTCATCACATACCTATTTTCCTTGATTAAGAGGATTCACAACTTAATTACAGGAATGAACTAATTGGCTTCACATCTTGTCTGAACTATGTTACTTGCTAATTAACGATTCAGTGACATAGACACAGTAAAATCAGTTCGTACCATACATGATACATATCATTTAAGATAGGTAAAGTAATTCTCACAATTTCTATCAGAGTATTGTATGAAATTCCAACAATACATGATTTCTATTACATACAAACCACAACTTTTTCCAACTGTCAAACTTTTAAGATTCCCATCGAAGTCAAAATAATTCTCTCTAGTCCACCTTTATTAGTAACTATTCTGGAAAATAACATTTTAGGACACCTTGTTTACCAGCTTTCGTTTGGCAGCTTTATAGTTAGAGCGTCCGTCTCGGAAGCGGGAGGTCGTGGGTTCGATCCCCGGCCGAGTCATACCAAAGATTTACAAAAATGGTACTGACAACTGCTTCGCTGGACGCTCAGCATTAAGAGGTTAGTGTTACGACTGGTCGACCTGGTGTCAGGATAATGTGACTGGGTGGGGCATCATGCTACATGCCTGCGGCATGATGCCCCGGTGCTGGACATCACTATAAACTGCCACACTGCAGACATCGTAGCGATATGGCTGAAAATTTGTTAAAGCTACGTTAAAAATCCTAATCACACACACACACACACACAGAGCTTTGTATCGTTGGGTTTATTATCTGTTGCTGTAGTGTTTGAGACGATGATTTTAGGTGGCAGAATGATGAAATCAAAAGTGGTCTCAGTGCACATCGCCCGTCAGTTAACAAAGAAACTAGTATATTGTTAAGGATTAACATCAGTGCTAACATGAACCATGACTGATAACAGTAAGATATGTGTGACATTGAAAGGTTTTTCCAAATGACACGTCCAAATTCCAAACAAAAGAAATTTCCATATCATCCTGCAACTCACTACAGTTAATCTACTAAATGACAGCAAACTGCATGTTTCATCTGCTACTCAGATACATTGTGCATTTACATACTTCAGACAACGATATTAAGAGGTATTCGATGTAGTGGGTGATGACATTTGGGAACATTTCAGGGTCTTTTCTCCGTCATGATGCAAATATAAACAGGATATTTGATTGAAACGAGTGAATAACTGATATATGTTATCGAGTGGGTGAGACGTTCAGTATTTTAACGACTTTTTTTTTACCTACGAGCCACGAGAGAAAACACTTTTTCCCCACGAAATGAGATAGGTCCGTTATTCACTCGTAGCAAGCAGTTTTCATTTTATTTTATGCTCAGACGTTTTGTCTAATAAGATGTACTGTCTAACGAGTTAAAGTAGCAGATTTCTTACTGGATCCCGCGCGATGCCAGCTCTTTGCCGTCTAAGTTCTGCAGTTTTGTAATTTCTCGCACAAAAATATCACCAGTAACATAAAGATTCTCCTATCCAATCCAAAGTAGCACAATTAAAAAAAAAATGTAATACGCGCCTTGTTGGATTTTTGAACTCGAGTCCTCTGTAACCTCTTGATTACGTAAGTACCTTAGAATAACTTCGAATTTCATGTTTTTGATGTTATCCGTGACGGCCAGTGAAAAATTATGATATTATTTGTCTCAGAAAATCTAGTAATTCATTGTCTAGCATATAATAAGCAAAAATAATGTGCAGTACGCAGTTATATAGTTCATTCTCTTTCCAGCGACATTTATAAACTGGAATGACATACCAAATGGAAAAACACCCCAAAACAATTCCTCTGTTACGAACATCGATCGATTCAATAACATAAATACGTTATTTTTGCTGAAGCAATCAAAGCGACTTTCATAAAGATCCACCATCGTAGTCAGTCTGATCTGGTCCGATTTTAGGATTCGTACCTGACGCAGTTAGGTCGGGTGTCAGACACACTAACGACTAAGCCACTGAATTGTTTTGTGCGTATGGAAAAGACATTTAACTGTTACATTTACGTTTACAGTGCAGTAATAGAAATTTTTTTATACTGTAAGGTACGCTTGAGGAGAAACAGAAAATACGAAACATTTTTACGCTACTGCTCTCTCTCTCTCTCTCTCTCTCTCTCTCTCTCTCTCTCTCCTAACACCGGGCCGACCAGTCATAATACTAACCTCTTGATTGCTGAGCGTCTAGCTAGGTTGCTATTAGTACCATTTTTATAAGTCTTTGGTATGACTCGGCCGGGGTTCAGACCATCCGACCCCCCGCATGCGAGGCGAACGTTCTAACCACTAGGCCACCGAAGCGGTCTCATCTGTTTGTCCCTTAAAGCATGAAGCATTTTCTTCGCACTTCAAGGTTATACTTGCTTTCTTGTGTGTGTGATTAACGCTATCAGTCTTTAGAACATAATAGAGAGACACTACTTTTCATCTATTTAAACCGTAGTATCGTTGACGAAGAACCCGTGAAGGCCACTGCGAAGAGCCACCGACCCATGGGAAGCTGCTGGTATACTTTCTCACACATCCATATTGGTCTAGCTCATACAGACAGAAGTAAGAGGTGTGATTGTGTGTGTGTGTGTGTGTGTGTGTGTGTGTGTGTGTGTGTGTGTAAAGGCAAGAACCTAAGAGCACTCGGTCACCCTTAGCCCTAAACTTGAAGGTGAAAAGAGACCTATATGAATCTGGATTTTCATTTAACATATTCATGTCAGATGACCGTTGGGTCGCTTTTCAAGGGTGGTATAAATGGCTCCAATTCGGTGCAGTAATGACGTCATTTTAGCTGCACACACTTGCTACTATACTATTTCAGAATGAACATAGTTCGAAGGTTGGTCTTGAAGGAGCCCACATCGTGGTCATACCTTGGTTTGTTGTTGTTGTTGTTTGATATTTTGTTTTGAATTTTTGTGTCATACCTTATTGAAAAATTCCATTCCAAAACCTACTACAATAATAACAAGACCTTTGCAGCTGCTGATGAGGAACACGTGCTTCGTGCAAATTACGCACTAATATAATGCGTAATATCGGTTTACAAACGTTTTACGACAATACATGTACCTCACACGAAGTGTAGAATTTAGTATAAAAAAATACCACGCATATTAAAAAGAAATGACAAAGCATGCCAAATAACCATTGTCATATTTTGTTAATGTCGACTTTAGGAAACGTTTGATGAAATTCTGAATTAAGGTACAAAATCAATATTTCTTTGAATTAATTGCATCTTTTTTCCCACATAAGTGTGTGTGTCTGTGTAAAAGACGCGGAATGAAGAAGTTCAGATTAAGTTACACTTTTTCCGTTACTCTCTCTCTCTCTCTCTCTCTCTCTCTCTCTAAAATGGCGGAGACGAGCGATATACAATGAGCGGAACGTTTCCTAGAGTGCGTTTTCTGTACGGTTTGATGATTAAAATTATGCCGTTGTCGCTTAGAATGCAGAGGCTTGCATGGGCTTGTTCCCCTGGACGCCCTTAACGGTACCATACCATCTCACAATACCCTTGATTACTCTCACCAATACGACCCCCCTCCCTCTTTCTCTCTCTCTCTCTCTCTCTCTCTCTCTCTCTCTCTCTCTCTCTGTCTATTTGTGTGTGTGTGTATATATATATATATATATATATATATATATATATATATATATATATAATTACACTGTGACAATACTGCATATCGGGGGGCGGGGCCTGAGTGGCCGAGTGGTCTAAAGCGCTCTCCGTCACGGATCACTGCCATCTCACCTTTGTCTGCGTGGGTTCGAGTCTTGGGTTCGGCCAATGTGGATATGTGAGAAAGCTTGCCGGTAGCTTCTCGTGGGTCGGTGGTTCTTTCCGGGGTTTTCCCGGGTTCTTCCTCCACCATTAATACTGGTCGCCATGTATAGCCTATCTTGTGCTGAAAAGGGTATTAAACCCTATAACAATAACAACAGCATATCACAGGAGCAAACAAAAGGAACGTAAAACTACTAACATGAACTCAGATCATTCAAATATTTTTGAAAATCAATAAAGAGATTGAATAATTATAGAACATTGATTTAGCCAAAGGAAAATGTTAATTAAAGATACTGTCACAATTAAAAAAATAACAATAACGTAACCAGTATAAATTGATCAGATTCAATTACGTTATGTACGTTACGTATAGAACCACGATGTCGATATGATTCCAAACTCGGTCATGTTTAAATTACTTCAACCTCTGGTATATCCATACCAATGAGAATACAGCGTCGAGTGAGATTTGGTTGACAACGTGTATGTGAGACTTTTGAAATATATCATCTTATACGTCACGTGAGTGATGATATTTCACCATATTGATCTTTCTTTACGTCATGCAGCTGAAACTGCATTCCTTTATTCTGAAGCGAGTTAAGAGTCATTATTTTATGCTAAATCATATAATAAAACTATTACGTTCGTAATTAACCACTAAATAATATAATGTCCATCACTTCTTGTTGGGGGGGGGGGGGCCGAGTGGCCGCGTGGCCTAAAGCGCTCTCCGTTATGGATCACTGCCATCTCACCTCTGTCTGCGTGGGTTCGAGTCTAGGATTCAGCCAATGTGGGTATGTGAGAAAGCTTGCCAGTAGCTTCTCGTGGGTCGGTGGTTCTTCCCGGGGTTTTACCGGGTTCTTCCGCCACCATTAATACTGGCCGCCATGCATAGCCTTTCGTGTGCGGAAAAATGGCGTTAAACCCAACAACAACAACAACAACTTCTTGTTGGGCAGTAGTAGAAAGTTTACTGGGTAATGAAACTACATATTCACAGCAAAATGTTTTAGAGATAGCGGAGGTTGGATGGAGCGATAGGAATCCACTAAACACTCTCTTGAAATTGTGCTAGTGAAATTATGAAAATAAAATATGTACCTTTCAGTCGTCATTTTTTAAGACAAATCTCAAGCAAAGTTCTTATGACACGTATATGAGTTTTGTGTGTGTAATTAACATTCCATGTTACTGTTGATGCGGCGTAAAACACACACACGCACACACACCTTTTTGTTAAACACAAGCAAATACAGAGTGAGTGTAATTCAAGTACCACTGAAATTACCGCCTTTTAATCTAGAATAAATTTTATACGTTGTGATGTTGTGATTTGGATTTTTAACGTAGCTTTAACAATTTTTCAGTCATATGGTTACGATGTCTGCAATGTGGCAGTTTATAGTGATGTCTAGCACTGGGGCATCATGACGCAGACATGAAGCATGATGTCCCACCCAGTCACATTATCCTGACACCAGGCCGACCAATCCTAACACTAACCTCTTAATGCTGAACGCCCAGCGAGGCAGCTGTTAGTACCATTTTTGTAAGTCTTTGGTATGACTCGGCCGGGGATTGAACCCACGACCTCCCGCATATGAGGCGGACACTCTAACCACTAGGCCACCGGAGCGGTCTTTATACTTTGTACCAAGTAGACTAAACTCGGAACCAGTTTCGATCCGACATTATACAGTATCCACTTGCCAGATAAAGCAGTCCAATCAGTGATGTGTAAGAAATTTTCAGAAGAGTAAATGCTAAAAAATATCTCCGTCACATATCTATTAATGTAGCAGTAATATTTTACATAAGTTACTTTTTTATGTAAAAAATGTAACACAATGGTATTAGAGAAGTACCCGTATCTCAGCTAATGTTTAATGTTTTGACGACTTGCTTGTAATGTTATGTATTAGCTTATACATGTAATATTCTAGAACCAGACAGATAAATGCGTTGCCACGTATGTACAAGTTCACAATCTCCCTGCTAGCAATATATTTTGAAAGATATACACTCAATAATTTGATAGTGGGACACACAACACGGCAAATTGTTAAAACGCTTAGCGTATGAAAAGAATGACTGTGTGGCTCGTGATTGTGAAACCGATACAACATTATGTTGCTTCTAAATAAAAGCCTTACTCTCTTCGTGTTACTACCAACAATGATTTTGACTCATCAATACTTTGTTTATCGTCTGCGCGTGGTGACGCTAGGCATTCAAGCATAAGATATTCAAAAGTTGACCTTTGACGTCACGAGGTCTGTCTATTTTTATCTCTTACGGACGTGGTGTTTACAAAAACTGCCTACTGCAAGTTAGTGCGTCATTCAATCGATAGGCACTTGGAGTTGTCAGTTGGGCCACAGAAATGGGAGACCGTGTGTTTATCGCCGATTATATTAAGAAAAAGAGAATTAGAAAGGTAAGTCAGTTTCGCATTTGACAGACTACATCAAATAGAGGTTTCCCATGAGTTATTTACAGTTGTCATCTTTTTATAGCGGTTTTATCGCGGAGTATGTAATATTTCTTATAACAGTTACCGCATCTATTGCGAAAGTAACCCTGACCTTTAGTGTCAATGATTGTGGAATGGGGGTGGGGTATCATTTAATAATGGTATTAATTGAGTACTTATTTCTCTGTTTTATAGGGAAATGCGCAATATTTGGTGAAATGGAAAGGCTACTCGTCAAAGTAAGTAGTTTTCAACTTGCTTTTTCACTGCATTTGGTATTGCCGGGTAATCCGCGAATATTATGCTTCTGCGCAGTACATTATGTCCAAAATGTTGAGTAAATAACTTTAAGTTTTGAAATTTCTGATGTAAGGCTTATCGAAGAGGCCGCATCACCATAGATTTAAATGACAGCTTTCATTATCACAAACAATGATGATGATTATGATGATGACACAGATAATAATTTAAAGCGACGAGGGACTAATGAGAATTATCCTAACGACGATGACAATGGTGATGATTATTTGCGGTTGCCATGCTGATATATATATATATATTATATATATATATATATATATATATATATATATATATATATATATATATAAGGGGATGGCTTTGTGTTTTGCGGCACATCAACACTTTGAAGGTATATCATAATGAGGCAGGTACAGTGATGTCCTTTGCACAAGGACAGGCCACGGAAGCAGGTATAGGCTCATAATATGATGGGAATTGAATCGGAACCCAATGGTCATGAGTCCATCAAAGTGTCTTATTTTATAATCTTCCTATTTGTCTTCTTTTTGATAGACAAGATGTAAGGGGTCGTTTCAGTGAGTTAAAAGAGTGATCGGCATCATCTTTGTTTTGTTGTTTCTAAATGCATTTTTAACGCATATTGGTTATATTGTGCCGAAGAAATGGGAGATAAATGCTTGGCCCCACGCAGTCACTGAAGTAGCCGACCCAGGCAGGTCTGAGTGAGTATCGAACCTCTGTACCTTCGCATTACGAGACAGTTATAGAGGCTGCGGTACGGTACAATATCATTTGTGCGGGCTGTCAATAAATATTCTTGATGTAAGTGCAAAGATGTCATGAAATGGCAACCACTATTAACTGGCAAATACAGGTTTATGACATATTTATAAAGCGCGCCAAACTGAGAATAGAGTAGAACCCATGATCTGTCGTTATATAATGTACTGGCGGAACAGATTTAGCGGTGTCCAATTCAAGTCGTAGAATGAACAGCGTAGAAATTGATCCGCCGGAGAATTATTTGACGGCAGATCTGGCTTAATGATATTCACACGGTGCACGTTATACACAGTTCCAAAATTACTATGAATGTAAAATAGTGAACGTTATTAGTGGTGGATATTGACATCGAGAAAAACGCCATTTTGACTTCTTTCGAGGTTAATACGGTTGAATTTCTATATGGCAACAAATTCATTGTATAATCTGGATACGACACGGAATACGTGGCACTCGTATTGAACCTCTGAAGCTCAAATATTTTGCGAAAGAGCACCCAAGAAATTCTTATTTGTTCGACTGCGGAGATTGATGCGCAACTTTGTCGTCACCATACATCAGTGTACTCGGGTTATCGAGAATTTGACAACACTTGCACGACATAAAGACCTCATAAGTTTCGTGATAAATACCGCGTACAAAATGCTACAAAATTCGTTACAAGAGAAATGTAAAAGTGCACGTCCGTAATAGACAGGTTTTCTTCTCCGATAGATAAGATTTGCATACCTACTGCTATGGTAACAAATAGTGCCACTTCTTTTATTTAAGGCATCTTTACTTGATGGAGAGATTTTATGTCAGCGTGATATAAATCACTACGCTTAGCACTGTTTGATTCTATCTTTGGTTTACGGAACATCGCTCGCATATGCTCTTTCAGAAATATTGCGTTGGTTACATCACAAATTGCTCGTGTTGGGACAAGCTTGCGACAACTCTTGTATGGATCCACACAGACGACGCATACTTCAAATCATTTGCTTGAGCCTTATTATTGGTGGGGAGGGGATAACAAGATTTTTTAGCGACGGTCTAGAAACTCGAGCAAAATTACATGGTCTGCATATGTAGGGAGACAATTTTCGACGATTTAAAAAAAAAAGGACCAGAAATAATTCATTGATTTCAAATTTTCGCCTTTTCAGATTTGAATTTTCTGTTTTGTCACCTCTTGAACGGCCTATCCCAAAATAGCTATAAAATCCCAAACTAGTACTACGTACGGGTTGTATTATAACAGTCAATCATTTCCGCGAACTCGAATGTATGGTGTTGAAAGCTGTATGTATCCGAATATAAGTAATTTATGTTAGAGGCGTCCATCAGGACGTTCACCGTTTAATATAGGTGCTATTGTCGTGCGAGTGATAATTTTATGTAATGTTTTATTGGTAGCAATACAGGCTGTCGTTCATGTATAATTAATTACTTCAAGAAAGTTTGCCTCTTTTCAGCTCCGTCGAAATCTATACGTATCGCCCGAGGTTTAAAAAAGTAAGAAAGAGTGGGTTTTAAATGTTGTAGCAGCTTAGCGAAGTCCTGTACGTAGTAAGCAACAAGGTCATATTGAATATCGTTCAACCGGACTCTCGCGTGACTCCGATAGATCTACGCATAAAAGGATATGATTTTTATTGATCAGTCATTTAAAATTGGGTCGTTAAATGGAAATGCGCAAGTGGATTTGTAAGGGACAACACGAGAGAGAGAGAGAGAGAGAGAGAGAGAGAGAGAGAGAGAAGGGGGTGAGGGCTTATACGGACACATATGCGAACGTGTGCTTGTATTGTCAGTCATTAATTATTATTGTCATAGCTGGGAATTGTGGACTTGTAATAGTTATGTGTATTACAGTCATTGTCAGGATGCATTTTCGCTCAGTGGTTGTCGTGCCGGACTCGCGAATCAAATGAATTCTTACTACCGGATTAGCTCAGTCATGGGCAAGACACTTAATTCCAGTTCCCTTGCTGACAAGTAACATTGGCGTTTTCTTCCTTAAAACACCAAACCAAAACATTTTAGTAAATTGGCGATAAATTCAAGTGCAGTTTAAAAGGTCCTAGCAGTACAGTAAATGCTACAACTATTACTAATAATAATTTCTGTTTTACCTGTAACAGGATAGAAACGCGACTAAAATACCCTACCTGGAATCTTGTTTCATAGTTAGTCTCAGTTTGATTTCCTGGCATTTCAAAGACGTCAAGCCCACTACAATCCGCACCCCAAAACCAAAAGAACCCAAATCAACAAGAACAAAAATAACTAAACAAATCCAAACAAGCAAACTGAAGGAGAATTCCATACAAAAAAATTCATTTTCATTCTTCTGTGAAAATAATATATTTTAATTTGCTTTAGTTTCCAGTGCTTAAGCAATTCAACGAGAATGGCTATTTCACTTTCCATTTGTACATTATGAATTTCACATCGTCACGGGCTTTTGTTTTGATTTATTCTGTTATACTTAAAGCATTTGATTTTTGGTAGTAGTCGTTACGATAAATTATGTAGGAATTTGCTGGGTTCGCTTTCTTAATTTTATTCGCCGAGTTTGGTGTATTTTCCGTCATGATGAAAGAGTTTATCCCGTTAGAAGTTCATCGAAACAAGAGGAGACGCGGTGGCTCAGTGTTCATCGTGTCAGACTAGCGGCCAAAATGGTATGGCATCATACTCGCGACCGAAATGGCCCGGCTTCAGATCGTACCGTGAGCTCAACCCTGGTCGGACACAGTGTTGTGTTTCTCTGGCAAAGCACGTCACTGCACTTGGATCAGTTTTAAATAAATGTCATATGTTGCTATGCCCTAAAACACCAAAGCAGACCTAGTCATAATGAAATTAGTTTTGGTGATCGATCTTTCAAGGCGTTTCATTCAAAGAGATGTTTTACTGAAAGTTAAAAGCCAGATAGAGAACTCTAGGAAACTTTAATGTACTTACAACCATTTTAGCACGAGCATTTTTCTTGTAATGCATAAACTTCAAGCGTTGTTTTCAGTAACCATATGCATAAAGTATTACTGGGGAAATCGTTATCGCCAGATGCCAGTCGGGCGAACTATAATAATTAGAAGTTTCAGTACTTTCTTCAGTTGTAAAATTCCGAAAAATGAACTGAGTATTCGTTTTCCTATCTCTTTTCAGAAAATGCACGTGGGAACCAGAGGAAAATATACTCGATCGCTCGCTTATCGTGCAGTTTGAGGAAGAGTAAGTGGCTTTCACTGTCGACGCTGTTTTCAAATTGAAAAAGGAATATATTATTAGGAATAAATACTGTGATTTAAATGGGAATTATGTTTCAGTGTCAGTGGATAATACGTGACATAACACAGGCAAATATGTAGGTACGTTCTCTCTTATTCACATTATTGCAATCTAATTAAAATCAGATCGCCACTCTCCTGGGTGAAGATCTGACAGCGACTGCTTAGGATTCATGTACATGTGACCTTTGAGTTAGCCAATAGAAATGCAGCTTTTAGGAATTTGACAGTGAATTAAATCATTACAATGATGATCTTCGTCTATTGTGCTTAGTCTCCCAACACGAAGATATAAGTCTTCATCTAATTGGCTGATAACATTAGCGATTATGGTAATAACATAGGTCATGAAAACATGCCCCCCTAAGCGGTCACTGTCAGATCTTCAGCTAGGGGTAGAGATCTGGTTTTAATCAGATTGACATTAATGTACACTATTTATCGTAAACATAGACCAATCATGCACTTCTTTGCAATTTTTATGTAAAAATTTTCTTTTCGCTCATATAGCCCAGACGTTTTCCGTTTGACTATAGGTTTCCATGTCAGCTTCCCAATGGTGTTTTACGTTATTTATTACCTATGAGGCGCCGTAGCTGACAAAAGCTGGTCCAATGAGAACGTTGCAGTTGAAATTTAGATGTTGTATGTATAGAATTCCAATATCGCGTGTTAGATCAAATTGCATGTCCTTAAAATTTTAATTTCTAGATCGAGATTTTAAGATTTTTTATGTTGAATTATACAGTGGTGTTTTAAAGTTCTATTTCCTATGTCGACGTTCTACAGTGTACATTTTCAATTACACAGCGATGGTTGAAATTTAAATATCATATGTCGGGAATCCCTATTTCATACCTTGTATGTACCTTTTTTTTAAAGTTCTATTGCATATGGCGAGTATTTAGATTTCATCTGTTGAATTTCACAGCAACGAGAAGCAGTCTCCTTTTTTTTCTTAAATAACGCGGTCCGTTCACTAGAGCGACCTCTAGCGAAGAAATTCATAGTAATTATCGACCTGTGAATGGTAACTTTCAAACCGTAAATGCATGAAATGTAATGGCACCTCATAATTGAATACACGAATGATGTATCTTAATACTCGATATTATTTTGAATTGGTAAAGTGGACATTGTGTAATGTTACTTTTAACACCAACACATCATTTCACCATACTAAAATAACAATTCTGACAAGCACACAGAATGTCCAACCACCGCTGTGTAATTCAACAGATACATTCTAAAAACTCAACATACAAAATGGAACTTTCAGCACAATCAGTGTGATTCAATATGTTAAATTGAAACGCTCGACAAAAACTTTCAACAACTGCCATATAATTTTGAAGATACAATCTAAAAACTTGACACTGGACACAGAATTTTCAACCAGCGCTGTGTAATTCAACAAATGAAATTTAAATACTCAACATATGAAATAGAACTTCCAAAATAAACTCTTTGAACCAATACGTAAATTAGGAATTCTCGACCTATGACATTGAAATGTTAACCACCGCCGTGTAATTCAAACGACACAATCTAAAACCTCGACATAAAATATATAACGTTTAACCACTACTGTTTAATTCAACAAATACAATCTAAAATCTCGACCTAGAAAATGAAACTTTAAGGACAAGCATTTTTGATACTACAGGTGAAATTGGAATTCTGGACGTATGACATTAAAATTTCAACGGCACCGTTCTGATTGGACCAGCTTTTGTCCGCTACGGCGCCTCATAATTACCTGTGTTATATCTAGCAAACTTCATTTCCTGTTTCCCATTCTGTAGCTCGAGATGTTCTCATGCAGGTTTTACCAGTTTGTTTAGCCCAATTAATGATTTCTTTCTTGTGACGTAACTAGAAAACTATAGCATTCTTGTTATCACGTAATCCGAGTTTTGCATGACAGTCTCAGTATTAAAGTCCAGGTTATTCTGAACCCAAGGGATTCTGTAAAGTAACAAAAAATCAGCATCACTAATTAAGTTGCTTAAAATGGCAAAAGCAGCAGCAAAAAGCGAAGTATACATTACTTAAAATCACTCTACTAAAAATTACTTGTGAGATTTGTCATGATGGTTATTGGCACATGTAGATTCAGTATATACAAGGGAAAATGTCATATCAATAAAATCAACTACAGCTAATTAGCGCAAGGTTTATACGACACGAACAATAAAAATAAAATCTACCATTATGGTGTGGAACATGAAAATTTGTCAGAAATAAAAACAAAATCTGCATAGTCCGATTCGTCTAAGGATTATACAACTGAAAGCTGCGAAAGACCTGTCGCACAATTGTATAAACAACACCAGTGTATGTAGGTATAACTGATTTGTCCCCATTTCTTCTAAAGGTCTAAAAAAAAATTTAAATAATATATATTTAAACAATTTAAGAGATTGGTGACATCATTTTTTTCCAAACGAAGTCATTAACCACGACAGTGTAAAGTCCGTTCTGTTAATCACATGGAAGCTTAATGGAAAGGGAGGCTAGGTAAAAAGGATAAATAGGATATTATTTGCAAGGGAGAAAATGGCATAAAACGTTACACGAGTTTCCAGTCATGCAACGCAAAAGCTTGCAGTCTTCATTGCTGCAATGCATCAACGCTAATTATGGACACGCACGGGGATTTGGGGCTATAACAAAAGGATTCGTAGTTGAGGTTGAGTTTGGTGGCTTTGTGTTAAAGAAATGACAAGGGAGAAAACTTGTTACGACGATGTGTCGTACTCCTGCAGTGTTTAAACATCAGTTAAAAAAAAAGAATACAAAAGTCAACGCCAAGCACACCTTGGATCCACAGATTGCTCAAACATTGATTTTTATATCACTGCATCCTTGTTAACGACACGGACCTCCGATATACAACTTCCATTGAACCCGCACTTAAACTACGCCTTCCGCTAACCTGATTGGTAGATTATACAAATATTTTTGACATTTTAATTTTATGACGAGAGAGACAATGAAAGACGGATATTTTTTTATCAGTCTAGATAAAAAATATATTATTTTACTTTATTTCTAAGCGTCTTTTATTAGAAAAGATGGCAAAATGAATTTAAACCCAATAACGACCAATGACCAATCCACCTTAGTGGGACTAGCATTTCGCGCATGTCAAGAATCCATTGTCCTTGTATCGATTCTGTTTTGAGCTTCATTGTTACCGTATGTCCCCATGCGTCTATACAGCATGAACCTCAACGAAATTCTGTCATGATGGGCTATCATTTATTGTAATTAGACATTTTTTGGTTTGCATATATTTAAAAATAAATCCACTTCAGAGAGCATTTAATTAACAGTATTCGCGGTATAATGAGTCAGAAAAAAACGGACTCGCACTCTATTCCAGTCTCAAAATACAATGAATGCACCAAACAAAGACAATTAACCAAATCAGCTTACTAGTTAAAAGGAATTTTCAGCGTAAGAAAATAAGATAACTTCTTACACTCACGAAACAATTGCATCTTGCCATTTTGTTGTATAACATAATCTCTGATTTTGCTTCTTTAGATGGTTAACCACTTATAAATGCTTTTACCACACCGTTTTAGTGTCAAACACGTAACAAGTATAGAGGTAACTTGTTAAGCTAGGTAACTAGGTAGAAAGGTAAATGTACTTAGATGAGTAAATATACTGTATATAGAAGGTACGTAGGTTAATGTTTCATATGTGTCTGTGTAGGTTTCACCTATTATATATGTAGGTAGTTATTTATCTTCTAACATTTTACAAAATGTCTTAAGAGAAAATTATCATATTGCAGGGGTTATGACCCATGGCTTTCAAGGAGAAGACCGAAAAGGAGAAGACGCAGCGAGGTATTTTTTTCTTCTCCATAACAGTAAACATGTAGAGTGTAGTAGATGTCCGCATATCATGTATATGCAGAAAGTTATATTGATTTTATCAAGGGCGCGATTTACTTAGGTGAACCTAGATAGCGTTAACTCGTTATGCGTTACCTTCCGCACATGTACACACAAAATTACAGTTCGTACATGTATTACCTGGTGTATTAGTTATTATAACACGGGGCGGGGGTGGTGTGTGGGATGGCAAAACATGACCCGCGGGCGATCTGGCCCATTACCTGGTTGTATCCGTTAATTTACATCATCGGGCGAGGCTTATAAAATCAATTATAAGGCCCGTGCCCGGGAAGAAGTAGCTCATGCCAGATCTAACGTTTTAACACCACATTTGTTGCACCACCCACCCCCGGCACAAATCATAATCGGGCATCAGAATAACTCTCCTTTAAGAACGGGGCACACAGATTGAGTAAATAAAAAAAAAACGTAATATTGGTACTGTCAAGCCGTCTTAATCCATTGAAATGGGTAGTTTTGCTGTGCTCTCGTTTGTTATAGGCAAGCTTTTTTAAGATAATTCCATACTTGTCTGTCTTTTTCGTTTCTTTTGTACTGAAAATTACTTATTCAACAGTAACATGTACGTATTATTACATAAATAAATTAAAAAAAAAACACGGCCGCTCAAGCATATCGTTATAGCTTAGGTTTTAAATGAAGATTGACACGCTGTTTATTTCAAAACACATAACAGGCATCTTCATTCATAATTCACTCATCTGTATTGTCTTGTAACGGCTTAGTTACAGCATCAATTACATAATGTGACAAGTGTTAATGCTACATGTATGCGGCAACCTAACAATACTTGTGCATGTGGAAAAACGGAGAAACTTGGATGTTTTTTTGCGACAGAGTTTAACGCATTTTATGCTTCAAAGTTATAACGTTTTCACTTTTGCATTATGTTGTTTACAAGTATTCCCAGATTAGCGATGCGTACATTTCTTTTCTGTCTGTCTATTTTTCATTGATTAATTCTTATTCCAAATGAGTATTGTTCGGATATCATAACATGTAAACAAATATTGTGTGAACGTATTCATTTGAAGTCTGTACGACAAAAGGTTTGTCACAACCATTGTACCGTTATCACTGGACTTGAGACGGTAATTGTTGTCTCTAGATGTTGGGAAGCATATGATCGTTTTACAAAACGGTGACATCGCCTATTCATTTAACAAATTAAATTGAATTCATTGAGTATCGTTGGTAACGAGAATGAAGTCGGGGATATTATCTCTAAATCTACTGCCTGTCGCATTGTTAAAAGAGCTCTTGTTAATTCTTTGTGCAGGTGACAGAGTCTAGGGCTTTGTCCCATCAATTTAGCATCGGTGCTGGGGAGCGAGATTCAGACGATGTAAGTGACCAGGAGAATAAAAACAATCCACACGAGCAGACACGGGATAATGACAAAGGGGAACAGAAAAAGGACCTGGTCAATTTAAAACTCTGGCAAACAGATGTCTCGACGGCGCGTGACGATGCTTTGTTATTTCATCAACAAGGTCATACGAACTCGCGAAATGAGAGCGACAAAGAGCGACACATAATAGAGGGGCTTGATGCGCACACGCATAGTCAGGTGTTCCCAGCGTACAAAGAAGAGAGGCTGAGTGATTATCATTATGGCGGGAAATGCTGCCATCCGAAAGTGCGGGCTAAGTTGTTGTTCAAAACTGGAGAAATGAAGCGAGAAAATTGGTGGGAAGAGGAAGAGAAATTTGTTTCTCACAAAATGTGCGACGTCAGTAAAATATGTGCAAGTGATTCTAATGGAAATTATTTACAGAGGCTAACGGAGTACCCTCGACCGAAAAGGAGGTCGTATAGTATTGACTGGTATTCTGATATTCCTGATGAGAAAAAAGCAAAAGCCGACGACGAAAAAAAGGACCAAACTGATTCAGAAAACAAAGACAGTTCCGATGCTATGTCATCCAAGATTTTAAAAACGACATGCAGTGGTGAAAACTTTAAATTAAAAAGTATGTCTGAGAACTCTACGGACGAAAATGCAAACGTCATGGTTACCAACGTCACGTTTGATTCGGTTACGGTGACGTTCGTGGAATCTAATACAGATAAAGGATTTTTCAGAGAAAGACCTGATAACTTTTAATGTTTTAGAGGACACTGGCACGACATGTTGTAAATTTTGTTATTTTTGTGGACATGGGCACGACATATATACCGTACATTTTTATAAACATTGCAAATATTGTTGAGCATATGCATCAAGAAAACGACATTTTTGAGTTTCGTACTTCACGATATTGCTTTGTAGTTTAATTATGAACGGAAAAAGTAGAGGCGTATGCTTGTATATAAAACTCGTTAAGGAACACACTGCAAAGTCTGACTATGTTGTTCGGACCAAAACATGCGAGTTTTGGCGTCTGACGTATGAGCCAGGTCTGATATTACTGCTTCCTGGTGGGGGCTAAGGGCTAATGGTGAGGTTGTTCCGACCGTAGGGGCAGTCTGAAATGATGTTATGTGTTCGTTCAACCAAAATTGAAGGATATACTGTAGTTTACTTGCTAATTGTCTTACGTTGAGTAAAAATTGTCATGACCAACACTGGAATGTCTTTTTACTCGGTAAGCTGACGATACGTATTTAAGAAATGCTATGAACTGAGGTATGGTACCCATAGACCATCTCTCAGTACCCCTGATTGACATCCCCATGTGTTCTGGTCAGTCCACGTCACACCTTATTGACACGCGACTTCTAATTTTAGTCCCGTATTTATTTTCTTCACAAGAACTTTTTGATTGAAATACATTTTTACATGTACACAGTACTTATTTGACGATCCTGTACACAATAGATATAGAAAGGTACAAAACCATAGCAGGGTATCAAAACCTGTCTGAAACGGGGTAGGGTTCCAAAACTTCCATAAGCACCCCTATCTTAGCATATTGCAGTACGAGTGGTCGTCCTCCGTCAGTTCTGGTTATCGCTATTCCGGTATACGAGTGCTTTCTTTCTCGAGCTGATAGCATAATCGCCGAGGAATTGTATGCCGGGTATGTTATATTGTTTGGTCGGCCATAGTTGGGTAGCGACTGGTGTCAACATTAGATGAAAGTGCCCGAGGTCTAACGTGTCAGATCTAGTCTTATAACTTAGATGGGTGGATAAGAAAGGAGGTCATAAGTACAGTATGATGGAAATGACACTTGCTGGACACATGTCCAATATAATTGCACCTAAATGTCTCTAAGTATGTGACTTTTTGTAAAAAAAATTTAATGCACCATTTAGAAATATTCAGGACATTGTACAGCAAGATTTTTAGAAAATGGGCATGGAGATGTTATGATCGTAAAAGATGCTATAAAAACGGGTTTTCTTGGGCGTTAGATTTTTCTCCGTACAGAGGTTTATGTACATGCGTATCCTCATCACGGGTAAACGTCAAAAATTGGCGGTTGTTATTGATATATCCTAATGTATTACAGTAGTGGTTTCTAGCCGTTGCTAGACTTTTATTAGACGTTTTAAAACAAAGAAGTTGCAGGAAAAATATCTGTGCGAAAATTACATGCAGTGCGACTGATGTAAACAAAAAACAAAAACTTCTTGAGGTACATAGTTATTGCAAAAGTTTCATAAGTAACTAGTAATATTTGTTGTGAATCTTTTCTGCAGCCTGTCTCTGGATATAACATAAACAATGGAATTAAATTTATAATCATGTTTTCGTCCCGATTTATTTTAAAGGAACTGTGTTTATATACATTGTAATTGATTTGGTTTGGTTTGATTTGGCGTTTTACGGCACAGCAACACAAGTAGGTTATTTTGTGCCGAGGCATTTGTAGCAAAGAACCTTGCCCAAGGACACACCGCGGTAGCTGACCCGGGCCGGGCCGTTGGTAGGATTCTAACCAGCACCCTTTCGATCGTAAGTCTGGCACGCTAACCACAAAGTCACTGCGACTTCCACGCTTTGTGATTGAACTGTATATGCTTGTGGATGGAAAAACTTTTCACGGTTATCATATTTTTTTTACTCTATTGGTGTTTAAGGGACTTCTGGTGTTTAAAGGAAAGTCCGTGCCATGGTGCAATTTGCCTTTAATTGAAACTATTTTGATTATCGCTTCTGTACAATTTTAGCAACTTGTGCCCATCAGTTTATGTGAAATCGGCCCTTAAACTCTATTTTGAACAGAACGTTCGCCATTGCGTCGTATAGGGCACTGCGACTGTTATGCACAAAATTCGAATAAATGAGGCCACTTTATTTTCACTTGTAAATTATGGGATACACGTTTCCTTTTTATTATATAAAAATAGACGATAACTGGACAGCTTTTGTAAACAAATTCCTTTGATGGGATTAATATTGCCAACGATCATTAAAAGATAATGTCTGTCGTGTGTTGTATTGGACGTGTTACGAGACAATGTAACCACGTCAGATGACCCGATGGACTGTGCTGAATCAATACACTGATTGGGGTTGCGACCCAATATCGTAGCCTGTAGGCCTACTTGCATTAATACAGACAAATAAAATCCACAGATATTCGTAACATTGAAAATTATTTATATAAATTTAATGTATGTATGTATTAGTCTATTAGTCAATTTAAAATTGTGTTTAATGTATCTCCAACACTAACAGATTTTTGGGGGGATAAAAGTTGATCCTCCTGTCTCAAGTTTGCCTACATTAATCGTGGAGATAAACCAGCTTGGATTTAGAATCTCATGTATAGTAACATTTTATATTTGAATCAAATTCAATGAATATACGCGTGCAATAAAATGGTCGACGCTAATATATCAAGCAATCTGAGAAAGGGAGACTTGAAGGAGAACGTGTATATCCATACCGTAATCACATGGGAGACGTGCCGGTGTGACCTTTCTCGAAGAGAGTTAATTCGATATGTTTCGGAAAACGGGGATTGACCCAGCATGGCGGTATAATGATGATTAAATTTTGGCTATTGTCTTAATTGATCAGCATGTACTTTGAAAATATGCATATTAGCTTAGAATTTAGAAAAGAGCTAACATGGTGGTTACAGTTTGAAGGCCGGATTTTCTCTTGAAGATATCATTTTCATTTATGACGTACTAAAAATAACGCATTTCTATATATTGAAGTAGTTAAACAAATAAAATTTGATCACGATGCATCGGACATTCGAACCAGTAGCGAAAACCTTACGCAAAATGAACCTGGTTACGTTCGTGTTAACTCGAATTTTAAGGCAAACATTGTTAACAGATTGCATCATCGCTAGTTTAACCTCTGAGGCAAAACCTATAGCCGCCTGCCACCATTTTAAATGATAATGATAGAGGCACAACTCGTTGATGTATGTGAAAACGGGATAGAAGAAACGTCATGTATGTCTTGACGTTTGATCACTAGTTTTACGCCATATTATTTGCTTGATATCTCCGTAGTTTTCACTTTTTGACATATGTGGGTGGGTGGGGGAATCTGCTTCTGCACATCGTAGCCTCGAATGCTATTTTGATAGGTGGACGCTACGAAGTGATCATATCTTTGTCAGTGGACGAAAAGAATTACGGTTGAAGCTACCTAGCAGTTTGTATCTCTAACAAAACAGCAGCCATAATGACATGGGACGTCTTTTTGTCTTCGTATGGCGCTCGTCCAGTCAGATGCCTTAATCAAAACGGCGGCATATTCGTTAGTTTATTACACTGAAAATAACATTAAGGACAAGATCGGGCATTTGTTTTTTTAGCTGGAGTAAGTTAGGGAGACACTTTGTATGCATTGTTACGAATATGCGCAAAAGTGATTAAACAACACCTGTGTGAATCACAACGGCTGCTGTGTTGACGGCTACAGGATCAAATTAGTACCCCGCCAACGAAGGCGGTATTAATTCTTGGCCCATGGAAGTTATTTAAACACACGTCATACATGTACAGGCTAGTGAAATAACTGGTCCTCATCAATGACATTTTAAAAATTTGAGCATCTACATACAGTACCAGAAAGTTTTCATTCATATTTTTGAAAACCACTACCGAGGTTAGACTACCATTCTGTACCGATTGTGTAAAGGCTCGTCAGATAAGTGTTCTGTACATGTAAAAATGTATTTCAGTCAAAAAAGTTCATGTGAAGAAAATAAATATGGGACTACAATGTAATATGAGATTCATATTATTACAAGCATGTATATGCTGATAAATATACTTCATAACATATAAACTCCATTTTCTCAAATATATATATATATATATATATATATATATATATATATATATATATATATATATATATATATATATATATATATATATAATGTTTGCCCATGCAGTGTGGCTGTAGTATAATATACAACAAGGTATTCAATCTACTGCTAGGTTAATTTGACACGATTCCATTTTTGTGGCAATGATTATGCTTAAAGTTGTTTTGATGCAAAGTATAGTCAATTAAAAAAATTCACATTGTATTACAATCCTGGCAGATGGTTACATGTCTTAAACGTAACTATTTTGCGTCAGGTTACTTTTTTAGGCTTGATAGCGGTCAGTGTTTATCGATTGCACCATTGTCGTCATTTAGTGTTTATATCGATGTAGTAGGTGTGAAAAATGCAGTTAAATATTACATTAGCTATTAGTTCTTTTTGTCATGCACAAAGGCTCATCAGTACGTTAAAAGCTATATCATGTGGAGTAAATTGCTCTCTGTCTCTCTCTGTCTCTTTATTTCTCTCTCTCTCTCTCTCTCTCTCTCTCTCTCTCTCATATTTGCACTTCTAGAGAATGACTTGTGAAGGATGCAGTATATCTATTAATCATTGTTTCATCTTGTTCCTTATTTAGTTTAACGATTCACAGAATTGTTATATTTGTTGTTTTCCCCATCAAATGTCAGCCAGCAAATGTTATTGAACCTACTGAGAATATATGCACACTTATATGATGCAATGATTACACGAGTAAAAACGTTACGATTTGCCCGAGGCAAAGATGTTTAAAATTTTTTTTATATCTCAGTCCAATGAAAAACGCAACAACATTCTGTATCTGTAATTTTGTATGAACTTATTCTTTGAGAAAGTTCATTGATTTAGTAGCGGATTTCATACTGTTGTGTTGCATGTGAAATGTTTGCATGTTTTGCCTTTTCAGTTGGAAAAGAGACCATTCTGTTTGTAACATTTTCTCATCGAACTTGCTGTTTGATGTCGTTTGACACAAGGAACATGTGAATTTCCAATGATACGAGTAGTGTTATCTTTTGACCTTTTAACATTGTGACTTCTGGATAATAAATTCACAATTGCGTTTAGTTATCTTATTGTCATTTATCAAAGTAGATGCCACTTAGAAGAATATTTTCTTCGTAAATATTGTTATCATCACATTTCTCAATGTCGTCATGACCACAACATTTGTTTACAATGGTCAGCACTGATTTATATGGACAAAACAATTGTGTCGAAAATCCTATCATTATCAGTTGTGAACGAAAACAGCACCAAATCAACTTCCCGCCATAATAAAGACCGAGACAGCTACTCGACATTTGACAGCAACATGAATCGCGTGATAACTGCATCAGTAACAATGTTTAAAATTGTGTATTCCTGTAAACGGTTTTATGTGGTTCTGTCGTTGCATGATGTACACCTGGCCATTTATTGTTGCAGTATGTCAATATTTACAAGAAAAAACATTTATACCATACAGAGTTAAAACAGCGGCGTTTTCCTTTGTTCCTATTTAAATCAAGTATTAGTCTATTATAGGAAGGCAAATAATCAGTTTAACTTTAAAAATCTATTTATCCATATTCTAATCTGAATCCGCATATTTAAGTTATTTTGACCGTATTAATTTTCCTGATTTTTAGATAGTAGTAATAATGACAAATTGAAAATTTAACCTTTCTCCTGCAAATTTACGCAATTTTCCCTGATTATTTGCACTTCTAGAGAAATGACTTATGACGAATGCAAGACAGTTTTAAAGTTGCAAAATAGACCGCTCCAGTGGCCTAGTGGTTAGAGCGTCGGGAGGTCGCGGGTTCGAACCCCGGCCGAGTCATACCAAAGACTTACAAAAATGGTACTAACAGCTACCTCGCTTGGCGCTCAGCATTAAGAGGTTAGTGTTAGGACTGGTTGGCCTGGTGTCAGGATAATGTGACTGGATGAGACATCATGCTACATGTCTGCAGCATGATGCCCCACTGCTAGACATCACTATTAACCGTCACACTGCAGACATCGTAGCGATATGACTGAAAAAGTGTTAAAGCTAGGTTAAAATCCAAATCACACACACACACGTTCCAAAACAGCACATTCAAACTATTTTTGTTAATAGCCCATAAGCTAAATCTTATAAGTTTTGCTTACAAGTCGAAAAGTTTGTAATAATATCATCTGGAATTCTAAGTTAGGTTTCTTTGCGTGATTTTCATCTAAATTTGTGTTGTCGACGGTGTCTTTTGTAGCGGATCGCATGAAAAGCATTAACGGGCAAAATTAGATTCATTTGAAGAGCGTCGAAACGAGTGACCATACATTTCCAAAAGTAGGTATGATTGTAAGCATCTCGGGATAATCTGTTTGAATAATGTTATCGTAAATATTTATTGACACTAAACTGTAGGTTAATATAACGAATGCCGGTTAGTGAAGAATAAGCAAAACAAACGAAGTAAAGAGAACAATCGGGGTTATCAAGTTTAAAATTTAAAGCCCACACAAGTCGAGGGTTATATGATAAAAGTCTAAGAAGGAAGTACTGTGTGAGATACAAGTGACTGAGTCATAGTGTAAGAACGGTATCAGGAAGCAGAAACATCTTTTTTTTTAAATCCGAAACATATCTATAGACCTCAGCAATGTTAATGATGGCCTAATGAAACGAACGTTGGTGATTGGTCTTTAAAACGTTTTTTTTGATATATATATATTTTTTAAAATGTCCATTCTTAGTTGCATACAAAGGTCCCAAATGCATAATATGTTTTCCTTCTCTTGACTTGAGCACGTATATTTTAAATTTGGCAGTCTGCCTTAACACACACGAATCCATGTAAAAAAATTTAGTGTCTATTCCATAGCACAGTAGACAAGTTCAATGAGCAATAAAATTTCCAATTACTTTGTTTTATTTTATACATTTTGTGGAACATGGATTTATTTTAACTGCTATAAAAATATGGACAAATTTATAATTAATTAGTGGTTTGTATAAACCAAATTGACAAATGTAACTGCATACATATGTTACATAACCAGAACACTGTTTCCAAAAAAGGAAACGGCAAAAAAAATGTATTTAGAATAATTGCAAGGCTCTCCAGTGAATTAAAACATTTTAGGCTGATCGATGATTATAAAGAAAGTTACGTTTATTCGTAAGATTTATAAGGAAAGACTGATTAATCAAGAATGAAGAACAAATGCTTGACAAACGTGTACATAGTCCTTAAATCAGAGTGCTAGCATACTACGTAACAAAGTTCTCAGTACTGTTGCTGTAATATTTCAAAATTCTTCACAGATGTCAATGAAATGATCCGATATCTGTATTATGTTTGAGTAAATAGATGTGTTTCATAACATTAAACCCAAAGCCTGCGAACGTCTAGGCTACTCCTACATCAAATTTAGAGATTAACTTGACGTACGTATTGGTATCACATTCAAACAAAGAATATCGTTATGAGTCAAATGATAATATCAATGATATACATTTTATGAAATGTTGCTTGGTTTATTGATTGCCAGTATACAAGAAAAGCTATTTAATGAACTTTCTACTTACTAAGAAATTGTTAACAGTTCAAACCGCATTGATTGATTATGGGTTTAATTTGGCTCTGTTGATTGACGGGTTTATTGACCACAACTCAATATGTTACAATGCTCCAATGAGTGAGACGAATTTTAAACCATTTTCTTTCAATGACGCAGCCTTTTAATTTTCATTTGTTAAGATATCGTTATATATATTTTCATCCATACTTCTACTTGTGTTCCCATTTAAAACTACCACTCAGTTACGATTTTGTTTGATTTTATAGGTGCGATATCTTTCAAACGCATACAATTCAAATCTGAAACTAATGTCTTTAATGACTGTCCAAGGTTTGCTATTTATTTAATTATAAGCGGAAAACGCTTTTATTCAGCTAATCTATCATAGACCCCCACAAGGACGGGACATATACCCTCAACGACACCGAATACCAAAAATACATCTTGGACGCAAGCTCTTGTACAAAATACCACCATCTGCTTGATCTTTCTTTTAATTTAAGGTGCATTTCATGTTCTCTGATCCAGGACCAGCCAACAACGTCAAAGCTGTGGTAGTGCATGTATACACATCTTTATCTCCTTCAACACAACGTTTGACATGTTTCAATCGTTGGCAAGGTATTGTAGAGACCATTCGTTTCACCAACATTCCCTAACAGTTTGAATTAGAGTAAAGTTACAAGTTGTTAGCACATGTTTGCGGAAACAAGAACTCCTACAATAACGCTGTACATATCTTCAGAATCCCTGGTACTTTCTATGTAATTTGGGCCAACTGTTATAGAAGTCTTTTCAGCAAGGAAATTTAAAGAGCAAAATAAAAGAGTAACAATTTGTTTGAGCTTTTCAAGCCGCGAAGTAGGGTAATGGCCCTTAAACTGGAAACAAAAGGACAGTTTACATTGAGACTTAATCGCCACCGATCGGAATATCGCTCGGACATTTCCGTCAGATCCCGACATTTTAAATTTGGTAATTCGCCTCCAGAGGAATGCACCACACATGTTACGACAGTTAAGGCTGACAATAATATTCCTTTTGTGAATTTCTCTCCTTCCACCGCCATATTGTTTTACGTTAACAATAGTAGTTCAGAATATAGTTCTCAACAGAGATGAATTTACATCCAAGGCTTCTTTCTCGACTTTACAGAAAAAGCAGACTATGCCCTGACTGGATCATCAAACCGTATTCGGACCATCGCAACCATTTCTGCGAGACAAAAATATGCATTTGGTGTACGTCGGCACAGTAATTTATAGACAAATCATCCATTTGTTCGCCATAAATTTCTCAGCAAAAAAATAAACTGCAATCTTTTCTCCATTTCTGCTATTTCTACAATTTGACTAAATTTAGGATTGACCAATGAACTGGAAATGAGAATTTTTTTCGATGCATTCGCTACTTCTCGGTCAATACATGTATCATTAATGACAGACTTGGTTCTAGGTGTAGCTAATGTCAGATATTGGCATGCATACGATCGGTGGGACTGTTCTCAAAAATGCCAGTTAGTCGTACTTGATATGAATCTGAACAGGATTTGAAACTTTAGATTAATTTAAAGAACGCATATTGGATGCTTTATCATTAAAACAATGCTGTTTTGAGTAAATGGAGCAAATAGTGAATAGGAATGCAGATAAATGCTTGATGAAATTTATCAATAAATATACAATTTTCGCAGGGTAGTTAAATATCCGTTATAATTACACATGCTAATACAACGCGGACGAGGCAATACAAAACCCACAAGTACAGCAATGTTTGGGAACGAACCCTGGTATGAAAGAATTGTGAATTTGAATAGCGTAGTGGGTTTCTTTTAGCGAAAAATCGGCCTACGAATATAACACGTATTTTAAATGGTCAGTAATATATTTTAAGCTTAAGCATACGCTCCAGTCAACCTACAGCCTGATATGTTAAACCAATTTCTCTTTCAAGAGAGTAAACGCGTGTCACCAGTCGGCACAGATTTGCTATGCAAAACAAAGGCTATAATCTATGTATCTGACAATCGTTGTATTTTTGGAGGGAAATTTTCTGATAATTATTCACCTTTGCTGCTTCTTAAAGAACAAAATGGGAAATATATAATACACCAAAGGCACCTGAAGGTCCTGCTACCAACATTCGATGCCATTCCTAGGTACGAGGCTTCAACGATTCATTTCAATGCTTTATCCAGATACTTGGTTTCGACGATTATCTTCAGTGCTGTCTCCAAATGGTAGACTACGACGATTCTCTTCAGCGTTGTCTTCTTATGGTAGACTACGACGATTCTCTTCAGCGCTGTCTTCAGATGGTAGACTACGACGATTCTCTTCAGCGCTGTCTTCAGATGATAGACTACGACGATTCTCTTCAGCGATGTCTTCATATGGTAGACTACGCCGATTCTCTTCAGCGCTGTCTTCAGATGGTAGACTATTACGATTCTCTTCGGTGCTGTCTTCAGATACTAGGCTTCAACGGAACTCTTAATGCTATTTATTACTAGACTGTTACGACTCTAAGGTCTTAAACCAAGTAGCAGAAGCAAGTGACACCAACAAGGTGAGTAAAATCGACAAATAAAAATATTTCTCTATGTTATAAGTGAAAATGTAAGAGGAACTTGAGGTACTGTGAATTAAATCCAAATTTTTCTTAAAGCTATATTACACATTCAAAATAATAGAGCTTTGCTGATGAATTCCAATATCGAATAAGCCGATGTACCAATAGTCTTGAATAGGCTGATGTACCAACAGTATAATCCATAATGTCCTTGAATGAATTTACAATAATCCCAAAATTAGTGTTTTAGTCCAAAATTAAATTAGCATTTAGTAATTGCAATGAATAGTTTAAATAAATGATTTCTCTCAAATTATATTTGAACAGTAAATAATCCCACAGACTGAACTTAAAAGAGGAGTAAATAAATTTGTTTACCACAGCCATATATAAGAACCCAAGAAGCAATAAAATTATCATGATGCGGGTCAAAAGTTCTCTTTAAGAACATTCTACGTTTATAAACAAAGGATAGACCTTGAACTCAAATATCAGCAAGCAAATTATTTAAACTTGTAAACATGACAAAAACATGAGAATAGTACGGTAGGCCAAACCTGTCCTCAGTTACGGACGAAGTTCAATCAAATAATTCAAATTAAATGTACAATTAGAAAGACAAATCAACAATAGTAAAATAATTTTGGATTGACATATTTTTAAATACAAATGATCCGGAAGGTTTTCCTTTATTATCCGTAGCCATAGCCTTTAATGTCCGCTTGACAAATCTCATATTTTTTTTTCTGGTACAGATCATAATTTCAGCAAAGATTTCTGTATGGGTTAGCCCACATTATTAGGTAAATTTCACCCTTCTCATTAATTTTGTGATGAAGTTAAAGGATGCAGCAATTACCCCTTATAGTAAGATCAATAAAAACGAGAGTTTGCCCGTAAACTTGTAATAAGATCCCAAGCGATAAGTTTCATTTGAAGTTCAATCATTCGGGCTTAGAACAAATTTTCCAGCACATATACGATATATATATATATATATATATATATATATATATATATATATATATATATATATATATATATATATATATATATATATATATATATATATTTCTCGCCATTGTGATACGGAAGTAACCACTTATGATGCCTAAAGAGTAACAGTAATTTTAGTTCTTACTTATCCCTGATTACTCATCTAAATAACCGTTAGGCTTCTGTATAGTTTGGTAAAAGTGAGAACAAGCTTCAAACATGAAATTCCTTCCAAAGACTCTTTTTTGACAAATGTTTCATCAATTTATATAAAATTAAGCTGAGGAATAAATTATTTAGCTTACCAGACATTCACATCAATATTTGGAGATACTTAGAAGAAAAAATGACGACAAGCTTTAGAACGCTTGATTTTTCAATAACCCCATCTTAACATTTTTCCCTAGAAAGTTTAAATGATGCAGGGAAAAAGATGAAAGGAAACCTTTTGCGTATATACACAACAACGAATTTGTCCCGGAAAATAGATAAAATAAAATCCTTTAAGCAGCTTAAGAATAGAAGAGATTGCAAGATTACATCTCAATTCACGCATTTAATAACAATTGTTAATCAGCATCCACAAAGTGAACCGATACAACAAAGGAGACACTTACTGCACATCTCCGCTAACCACATATTTAGTATGTACAGAAAGTTTACTAAAATCCTTCCACGAACTTATCAATCGACAACTTATTCTTCCAAAATACCCCTAACGTCGAATATTTTCCCAAAAATACCCCTAAAAAGATGAAGAGGGGCGAACTGTAGAACCTCAGTGAGCATTTACACCAGCGTACAAGCATGCAAATTGTTAATATCAGAAATGAAGGAGAAAATGCTTCTTAACAAAACAAAATATTTCAACACATTCTCTTTTGACAATTTTCCAAGAAACCCACCTCAAGAAACGTAAAGAACATACAACAGTATGGTGCATCCACAACAGATGTTTATTGGACCTGCACAGTTTTAAATTATGACTGTGTCAGTAAGCAGAGTGTATAAGTAGTATATATATATGAATGAAAAAGATAATAAGTACTCATCGTTTTAGAATAAAATCCAAAAATAATCCAAGAATAATCCACGAATTAAAATTAGAAGCCCTAGTAATGAAATGTTCTAATGAATTCAAGTTCGAGTCCAGACGAAAAATCAAAATTGGAAGGCGATGACGTATATTGAAGCATTTATCTTATGGATGTGTCTACAGTTCGTTGTTGATCCACAAAAATATTCCGGTGTTTGAATTTCCAAATAAAATTTAAATAAATGTGTTTGTCCAAGAATTCTGTATGATCTCTCAAATATATCCAGGAAAAAGAATTAATCTTTTAGAATCCAATTAATTTGAATAAAAATTAAAATGGACCTCCAAAGTGGTCGCAACGAAACACTTTCCAGTGTCCAAGGGAAAAGCCCAAACTGAGAAATATCTCTCTAAACATCACTAAACATCTAAAATTTAACTACTGCGCAATTTCGGAAAACCCAGAATTGCGAAAAAGAGGCCGTTTATATATCTATAATCACGTATGACCTTTATAAAAACCAATCAGTTTACTCCGAGAATAAAATGAAAATAGAAAGTTGTTTTCTTGTCTCAGTGATTTCTGAATCAATGTCGGGGACTAAGTCAAAAATAGAAACAGTGTTTCTATTATTAGATATTTATGAAAATAGTCAGGTCAAACTGAATTTTTTGAAAAAATGCCAAATCAAGTAAAGAAAATGACATTACTTTGACATGTAATGAAATTAAGATAAAAAGATTTTAAAACTTACAAAAAATTTAAATTAAATCAAATATACATTAAACCAAATAGATGTGTGATTTGGATTTTCAACGTTGCTTTAACTGTTTTTCAGTCATATCACTGCGATGTCTGCAGTGTGACAATTTATAGTGATGTCTAGCACTGGGGCATCATGACGCAGACATGTAGCATGATGTCCCATCCAGTCACATTATCCTCACACGAGGCCGACCAGTCCTAACACTAACCTTTTAATGCTGAGCGCCAAGCGAGGCAGCTGTTAGTACCTTTTTTGTAAGTCTTTGGTATGATCGACCGGGGATCGAACCCACGACCTTCCGCTTCCGAGGCGGACGCTCTAACCTCTAGGCCACCGAAGCGGTCAAAAACCAAATATACATAATAATGTTGTAAGGATGCAAATTTCTGTGTACCTATAATGAGTACATTAAATTGGGCTAAAGAACAGTTAATTAGATTTATGGGGACATGTGCTTGTTAAATTGCTATACGGCAATGATTTATAATGTATGTGTCTGGAGAGGAAGTGATTCTTAATTAAGCCTTCGTTTACTTAGCCGTTAGACGACTAAAATAATTCACCGATCTTAGATGATTTCATGTATGCTAAAGACTTGAATGTATGTGTATTCGCTGATAATAGCGGAGTTAAGGCAAATAATGAATTTCATTCATTCATTCATTTGTGTAATTGAGACGAGAACGAAACACTTATGTCTCGTGTAATGTTGATGGGAATCAGGGATGAAAAAGCCATTAGGAAGTACATTAATCTTGTAAAACTAGGTTTGTTTATGATCTGCCATATACAGCTTGACCATATTTCCTTTGGTCTGTTTGAATTCGATAGAACAATGTCTGATATAACGAGAGGGGAATAATGATATATTCCCAGTAGGTTATCTGACAGAGATTTAGGTTGCTTCTCTGTTTATTTTAAAAGGGATGTATCCACTGACGTATCCACGTACCTACTGATACAAGTATCTGCGTATCTATGTACTTACGTATCCACCTACCCGCACAGTGTTTGAGGGCCGAAAAGAAGCGAGACAGGAGGGAGGTCGGAGAAGGAAAAAAGCGAAAGGACATAGAGGAACCACCATAGAGAAGTTGGAGTGGACCGAAATAAGCAGGTTATTAAGTTGTTCAAGGCAATGACTTCGATCATTCACTCGATAATATGATGAACTAATTCCATCATTTAAAACAGATCGGCTATTTATATAAATGTATTTGTGTTTGAAATTCGGTGAAAGATTTATTCTAAAAAGAAGTGTATCTTCCTAATGTAATGTATTATCACAATTGTTTATTTAAGTGATTAAATTTTTTGTTTTTTCCATGTACGGGGGCTCGTGTCATTCTGTTCTATGTATCTGCTCAGATCTCTATTTATTCCGTCTATAAGTTTCACACTTTATTTTATTATTTACTCGTTTCGGGCAACAATACCAAGGTACATCACCGTCTAGATAACGATAGCCAAAAATAAAGCGGACACCTTGTAAGAAGGTACAACCTGCAGATAATTCATACAAATTTGCAGGTAATGCTAACGTATCTATCATTTTCTAAAGAATGTACCTTTCCTGATGCAAATGGTAAGCATGGCTAGCAAAATCTCGGTAAATCTATCCAAATACAGTGTAATTGAAATGTGAAATTATATACAATTTGTCTGATAATTTGTATTATTTGTTACAAACGATATTTATATCTTGCGAAATTCACCGACATTCAGGTAATGTATTGAGCAGGTAAATTAACAGCTTCTTTGAAGTGTTTATAGCCTCAGGCTATGCTGATCAACGCTGGAGTCGAGTTGTTTTGATCGCGAGCGACAATAGAACGTCTCTGGAAATATATTTATCACCTACGATGCGCGTTCTTCGTAATCTCCTGACATTGTGCAAATTTAGACTAAATTTTGGTTATATAATCATCAAATGTTATCTTGAACATTTACACTGAAGCCGCAATGATAGCTGAGAACGTATTATTTTTGGAGGTCTTCTAGCTGAAGAGGATCAATGGCGATATCTAGGTGAACATAATCAATGTCGATACCAGAAGTCTTGTTGAATATAAGCAATGGCAATACCAGATAAAGTTGAGTATAATCAATGGCGACTACATTTGTCTAGTTGATTATAGTCAGCGGTGATACCACATGTCTAGCGAACTTGCAAATCTCACTTTACATTAGCATAGCGCCTTACTTTATTTACAAAAATTTCTCCCCTCCCCCTTTTCAGTACTAGTTCAAGTTTAGCAGGACGATCGAGGGGCATATTATTTTAACCCACAAATGAATGGAAATGTAGAGACAATGGCCGTTTACATATACAATATGCACACAGTCGTTGTGAGGAATGCATAGACAATATGCAGACTGTTGTTGCGAGGTTTCGGGTACTGCAGCTTAAGCAATTAACCAGTAAAAGTGCTGCAGCCTTATTGGTTTCTATACAGACCGGAAGCCGGCGAATTTTTAACTATTATTTACCACCTACATTTCGCGAAGTTTGAAAAGAGTTAATAAAAGTTGTATAATTCATCGTTGTATTCCACTGAAAACAATTCATTCCATTAAGACTAGAAAGATTTTCTTCTGAGTCTAAATGTGGAGGACACTTGCGGTTTTCAAACTTGACACGCAATTCAGTCTCCATCATCACGTATCATTACTGATTATTTTAATTTTGTTTATTTGGTGTCTTTGGTTGCTGGTTTTAACAGCACGTTTTACAGGGTAGTTTAGAAGCAAAGAATGCACACCCTCAACGTTTAATTTAAAAAAAAATCAAAAAGTGGTTAATAATAAATTGCTAGAGTTCTAGAAATTGTTCGGTATGGTATGTATATCCGTCCGTAAATCGCGAACGCTTATCGATACAATGTGGAAGCGATAGCCTACCAGTGACAATCGACGTTTTTGTTACAGTGTGACATTTGCACAACATATGAAAGCACACGATGAACATAAAAATGCATCATGAATACAACCGTTTGCAACTTCCGGGCGAAAACTACGGATATACATCGACTGTATGCCGAAAGCTGCCATTAGCTGCCATTTGAACTCCCTCGGTTATTTACGAAACTAGGATTGACCGAAAAGTTGTGAATGCATTGAAATATGTTCTTCAATCCAAACGTGTAAATGGCTTAGACGCTCCGAATAGGTTGCGGTTTCTTCTTCTGCGAAGATATTTCTGAGCTAAATGTATGCTTTTCTGCAAATTACTGAACCGACATCCATCCAAGGAATATTTTTGTCTCGGAAATTGCAGGGGTGGTATTAATGGAATACAGCACAAATGCTATAACGTATATTAAATATATTTTAAATATATCTGCTTCCTCCACATTTTTAAACGAATCTGTAATTTATTTATGATAAGCAATGGTTGTGTTAGAGAGTGCAATTATATTCTACCAGGTTTTTTGTCCCACGTCATGGTGCAAACATAAACTATACTGTGATGTTTTTTTCTCTCGCCCAAAGCTAGTTATTTGCACTGTTGATTTGGCTTTGTGTATAACACCTCGGTTCTGCTTATTTTCATTATTGTTCTAAGACCTATTCAACAACCTATTGGAATATTAATAGCAGTATTATCACACAGGGTGCATGATAAATTTTGATATGTGAATTATCTACCAGATACCTAACAACCAGTTGTATAAATATAGTAAAGTATTCGTAAGCTGACAGGGATTTCAGTAAGAAAGAAAGTTGCAGAAGCTGAGAATCGTTGCAGAATCTGGAGGTAGCTGGTAACACCTGTAGTCTGGGTACGGGATGAGGGTAGATGGGGCAAAGCCATTGATAAAATGAAATGTCTTTGATGTGTCAAGTTTGCTAAAAATTTGTTTCACGACTATATCATTTTTTACAATTCCGATTGATGAGTCATATCTCGTTCTTTTTTCCTGGTTATCTATCGGGTTTCGTACTATAGATAATTTTATATACCTTTACAATTTTCTACCCAAGAATGAGAAACGATATTACCATTTTTCCCTGGAGTAGGAAAGGATACTATCGTTTTCTGATTCCATATTAACATCCTCTCAAATGAGACTGGAACTATTTCTTCGAAGTATCCTGATTACAACTGAAGAAAGCGTGAACAAATATGCCATAGATTCACTTGACGTACAGTTGTTAACAAGCGTGAACAACTATACCGTAAAATCACAAGCAAGAACAACTATGCCGTAGACTCACTTGACATACAATTGGTATCAAGTATGGAGAACTACGCCGTAGATTCACTTGGTAACATTGGTAACAATGGATAGCAGTTGAGATATATATATATATATATATATATATATATATATATATATATATATATATATATATATATATATATATATATATATATATATATATATATATATATATATATATATATATATATATATATATACAATGATAGTAGTAAAAATGGGTGTTTTGCACAGACAGGCATTAATCAAAACTAATTATTCATGCGTGTATCAGCCAACACAACTGAGATTTTGTTTATGACTTAAGACGAAGCTTGTATCGAATAGGCTGAAATGTTTGGATTTTTTTTTCTTCAGGTAATTTATAAAATTGTCTGAAAATTAATAGATATAAAAGAAAAATATCTTTATCATAATAATTTTATATTAATTGGTAGAACACGTCCTTTATGCATCAGAAAATATAAATTTGCATACAGCATTTATTTTCTACCTGAATGTTTTTACTTATAATTTTTTTCTTGCCATAGAGAGCTGTACTTTATGCTAATCACTTGTTATAGACACATGTTAGATTCAAATAGAAATGTCCACAAATGTTACAAAGTGTGAACCCAAGAAGAAGATATTTTTGTACAGTATGCACTTACCTGTTTGCAGAAACGGAACGGATTTCAAAGTAGTGTACAATAATAATTACTTATTTTTTACCATAATTTTGAGATACCGTTTTAATAATTTAGAAAAGTTTGACCATTCAGTTTCATTCATAAAACACCACATACAGATAAAGAAAATTAGATATTAGCGAAAATGCAAAACTGTAATCGTGGCGCTCTTACACATGTATGCACTCTGACGAAAACAAAATTCTTTCATTATATAATTGAACTAAATACAGCCACAAGAAATTATACATAGGTTAAGTCAGAGATAACTCCGTAAAGTGTCACATATGCATCGCATGTACGTTGCTTGAAGGCCCGCATGAGTTGGGGAGTGTTTTTCTGGGGTAGCTGTTCCTGTCTGTTTGAAAAAAAACATCTCTCGCAGATCGAAATTCAAAGAAAATCATTCTGGCACGAAAAGATGGCGTATCGCATAGCAACCACTTAGATCTGTAACCTTTTTATCTAAAGTGATCATTCTATTTCTTTATATCCTGGGTCACAATTCCCGTTAGTAAAACCACCTATGACAACAGCATAGACGCCTGCAGCATGAGCTTGACGTTTCATGCATATAAGAAATAATACGCATTAAACTTAGTGTGCAATGTTAAATGTATAGTTACCTTTATCCACCCCACCGCCAAAACATTATTCAAATGATTATTTTTAAACTTATATATGCAGCAGTGCTGGATTCAGGTGGTGAGGCAGGGGACACGTGCTTCAAACATGCCCTAGTCACGAGCCTCTCCTCCTCCTCCCCCTCCGGTTACCGTGGACAGAATTACATGGATACGAAAAGGACCATCTACAGGTATAAACCGTCGAATACTTAACGTAATGTATCTATATGATTATAGATATTATACAGATAGTTTAAGTACTGTGTTCAGGATATATTTGTAGATCTATATTGTAAGTGCTCTTATCCATCAAAAGCTATAATCCTCCCCGGATATGCGGTGTTATTTAAAATGTCCAGATTATAAGTGCATCCCAGAAGACCTGGACATAAGCTTTGACCCCTTACTAGCCAAAGGTATGTCGTAAGATGTTCACGCGATGGACTGTTAGGTAGCAAATACTGTAGTGCAGATAAGAAGAGAATTTAGTCTGTTTATTTGTATAATTATGATGTGAATTATTGTAACTGAGAATCGATGGTATTAGCATTAAGAACGCCAACTTTGTTTGAGTCCCGTTATCAAGGATTTACTGAGGGGCATACGATTTAAAATTCAGCGTTAGAAGTGCAGTTTTCCAATTTATGTACATCCCACTAGACTGAGTAAGTGTATCGAGGTACATAGGGCGTACTTTGAATGGATGCAATGAAATACCGTGTGTAATAAAGAACTTTGTCGTGCAATCCATAATCAGAATTTATAAATACCCCTCATACATTGTATAAAAATGTTGAACCTATATTCACCTCAGTCTTGTAAAGTTTCCTCGTCCGGGGATAAAACACTGGTAGGTCTACGTGCCGCGGTTAATAGCCTTGGTCTTCTTTTCTTTTGTGAATGTAACCAGCCCTACGAGGCATCCTATTTTTAACTGATGAAATAAAAATTACCCTTCTAATGATATCAAGAAAGAAAACAACCACCGTAAAGCTTTTCACTTTTCACACTAAAAGTGTCATATTGTCATTACCTTACAGTGTATATTTGGTCTTGCACAGTTGTAAAGACCCGATTTCGTTTTAACTCTGTCGCTTGCAAGTGATACCCACTCTCTCGCAGAAAAATGTCAACTCAAGCACCTCCACCCCGTTATTCCTACGTTGATTACACTGACTTTCTGGCTTTAATATCTCCAGTTAGATTTTCGAGCTCGATTTTGCCAAATATTCTTCATACCTTAGCGTGTCACCGATAGACAATGCTCCCTGTATGAAACTCTTTTTACAGCTAAACCTGGCCGCCTTGTGATAATAATGAAATTTACCCGACACATGGTCACATTTTAAATTGTCTTTGTTTATCTTCTGTTAATCTACAAAGGCTGTATTTTTCAACACGCGACGCCTTTAATTCAATAATAATTTTGTAGACCATCCAAGTATTGGCCAAAGGATCGTCCATTTTAATTTTCGGGGGTCGGGTTGGGTGCGATTTGTTTTGAAATAGAGTTTGCGGCCATCAAACAGCTAGAATAAAATATTCTGTTTTTATAGAAAATAAGAATCGAATGCTTCCATTATAATCAGTTGCCAAACAAATTTGGTGAAAGACCCATGCCCCATTAGAAGGTCGAGCCCTAACTTATTGTGCAGAATGTAATATCTTCTTTGAAGATAATGATTCTAACCACGTAAAAGGCATAGTTTTCTATGACTTGGCCATAAATTACATTTTTAATTTCAGTTTCCTTCTTTTTGGACAAAACCGTTGCCTGTACGGAAGGGTTGTGTTAAGGACAAAACGATTTATTTTATGACTGTTTCTACGACTTGCAACAAAACTGCAACGTACAGATAAAATTAACACACAACTGTATAACTCCCTAGTGTTCAAGTGTTTTCAACCGGACGTCTTTACCGATATCACTGCCATCTCACCTCTATCTCGACTTTCGGGCTCGGTCAGTCTGGTGAGAAAGCTTGTAAATGGGTTGGTGGTCCTTGCCATGTTTCTCCGGGTTCTGCTATAGTGGCCGCCATCATGTTCTGAAAAATGGCGTTAATCCAACAAATATAAGAACAACATCTGTATTGCGGTTATACTTGGTAATACTCGTTTATCTAGAAGAAGCAACCAACAGTGGAATGGGATGGTAATATCTGGTTACGTCAACCATTCCAATGAACTCTATATGTTAGGAATGTTACAAAATAAGTGACCCTTCTGATTGTGTTTATGCTTCACTTGGTATGAGAATAGGAACATGAAACAACTATTGCGTAATATTTGCTTATCAGAAATACTTCGGGCATCTTTGTAAAATATGTTGCTACATGTATATTTGTGTTCCTTACAGGCCAAATTAAGGTCGTAAGGAAATAGGAGTAAATCTGGCTACAAATAAGGTTTAAGACCCTTTAGAGTTAATATACAGGCCACAATAAAAACGTTTATGAATTGCCAACAGCCTGATTTAGATATATAATTAGATAAGTGACCTCTGTGGTACTTTTAGTTTCATAGTACATTGTATACACAACAAAACTCAGAATATTCTTTCTGGTGTCATTTTGGGGTAAAATGGTCGATAGAAGTTCAGTATTAAACATGAACGGACGTTGCTCTCTTTATAGAACAAATTCTTGGTTATATTATCATATTTAATTTCGATTTTATTTCTCCAAATATTACGAAAGTATCCCACAAATCTTTATTATCCTACAGCATCACGTAGTCAAAACATGTACTTGAGTTTTTAAGAATTTAGTTAAAATATTCCTAATATATATACATATAACATGTATACATCAACTGATTGATCGTTAAGTACGTTGAAATTCAGAGGGACAACCGTCCAGTGTTTTTTTTTAAAGAAATAGTTTTTAAAAAAATTAATTTAGTTATTTGGGGGTGGAGGTTATTTTTGTGGCCTAAGCACATAAGTCTGTGTGTAACACGATAGTGAAATAATTTTTCAGTAATTGTTTTAAATCTAACTTTTCTAAAGCATGGTATTTGAAGAAGTAGGTCATGTTATATCTTTCGTTTTTAGTATACGTCAGCCATTTTGATGAAGCGTATTATTCTAAGATCCAGTTTGTCTGTCTGTCTGTCTGTCTGTTTGTCTATTAACTTTTCATTTTCGGCAAAATAGCATCAGTTATACAAGGTGGATATACTCAGGGCCAAGGACACTGATTAAAATAGGAAAAATGTATTCCGTACAATAACTCGAGTTTACCACCAACACAGTTATAAAACTATATGGATGGTTTGCATATGGGCTATTGGACAATCCTATCTTTTTTGGAAGAAGTAAAGGTCAAACTTAATGGTTTGGATGTTGAAAATTGAAATATGCCATGCGGCGTTACGACTCTATGGTCTTAAACTAATTAACAAAAAAGCTAGAACACCAAGATTAGTGAAATTGAACAAATAATTTATTTCCGTAGAATACAAAAGTGAAAATTTAAAAAGAACTTACAGTATTGTCAATTAAATCCTAAATAGTCCAAAATGTTCTATCACAAGTCCAGAAGTATAGAGCATTCAAAATGAGTTTCATTGGTGTTCCGAATGAATTTGAATCTTGAAAGAGTCATTGTGTCAATAGCTTGTAACAGTATTGATGTCCTAACAGTCTTGATGTATCACAATGATATAATCAAAAATATCTCTACAGGAATTCACAACAATCCCAAAATAATGACTCAGTCTGAAAGCATTATTGAGCACTTTGTATTTCCAGGGAATAATTTAAAGAAATATATCTTCTCAAATTAAGCCTGATGAAAGGATGCAAATTTCTGTCGATCTATGAAGAGCACATTAACTTGTGCAAGAGAATAATTAGTTACAGTTCTGGGTATAGGTGCTTGTTAAATCGCCATACTGCAATGATTACTAATGTCTGTGTCGGTAGAAGAAGTGATTCTTAATTAAGCCTTCGCTTATTTAACCGTCAGACAGACTGGAAGGAAAAGGTTAACTTCGATCTTTGTATCGAAAATGTCAGATCTGAAATTGACCAGAATCCGTTATTTGGAAATCTAGAAGTCAGAACTGATCACAATTTTAGTTATAAAAGGCGGTAGAGATATTTAATCCTGATTGATTACGCTAAATAAGAGACTTGTTTATCACACGTAATTTCCTAGCTTAAAAAGTGCCCTCGTCGAAAAATCTAGTCAGTCCGCATTTCTCCTGCAAGAGTGAAAATCTAGGAGACTCCAGGATTTAATTTGGAAGAAATTGTCTCGTAAAACATTTATTCTAGTGACCCGATGTTTGGAAAGTCGGCGGACACAATTCTGGCGGTAGAAGCGAATAAAGCTTGAAAGCACACGGTATTTGTGTCAATCTCATGTAGTTCGTTGATACCAATATAATGATTTGCTTGAATTTATTTACTTATATTTACTTATGTTTGCTTATATTTGCATGAATTTATTTGTATAAATTCGTAGAGCAATATTCTTGATATGAGTATAACTGTTGAGTTAATCTATCTGAATTCGTGCAATGATATTCTTTATATTAGTTTGACGAATTGTTTAAATTTGTCGTCTTGATTGTAATAGGAATCTAAGTACTTCATGCATTACTTTAGTTGATATGAGTTACAACGAATCCGTGTGAATTCTCTCATCTTAGATGATTTTACATATATTAAAGACTTGAATGTGTGTATTCGCTGAAAATAACGTAGTTAAGCAATATAATGAATTTCATTAATTCATTTGTGTAACTGAGATGAGAACGGAACTGTTATGTCTCGTGTGATGTAAATGCGACTCAGTGATTAAATAGCCATTAGGAAGTACATCACTCTTATGAAACTAGGTTTGTTTATGGTCTTCCACGTTTAGCTTGACCAGATAGCCTTTCATCTGTTTGAATTCCGATAGAACGAATCTGACATAACGAGAGAGGACTAATGATCTGTTCCCAACAGGACAACTGACAGAAGATTTAGGTTGCTTCTATGTTTATTTTGAAAGGGGAAATAGCTCCACTGACGTATCCACGTACCTACTGATCCAAGTATCTACGTATCTACGTACTTACGTATCAACATACCCACACACAATTTGAGGGTCGAAAAGAGGCTAGACAGTAGGGAGGTCGGAGAAGGAAAAAAGCGATAGGACCGAGAAGAACAGCCCCAGTGAAGTTGGAGTGAACCGGAACTAAGCAGATTATGTAGTTGTACAACGCAATGACTTCGATTGTTCACTCGATTCTATAATGAACCAATCCTATCATTTAAAACAGATCGGCTATTTATATAAATATATTTGTGTCTGAAATTCGCTGAATGATTTATTTAAAAAAGAAGTGTATCTTCCTAATTTAATGTATTATCACAGTTGTTTATGTAATTGATTAAACTGTTGGTTTTCATGTAAGGGGGCTCGTGTCATTCTCTTCTATATATCTGCTCAGATCTCTTTATTTCATCTATAAGTTTCACACTTTATTTTAATATTTACTCGATCCGGGCAACAATACCGAGGGCGATCACCCTCTAGATAACGATAGCCAAATAAAGCGAACACCTTCTAAGAAGGTACAACCTCAACACCACCACCAGTAGCACCGCTACACCTGAACACAACTGAAGTTAAAGATAAGAACGAATATTTTTAAGAAAGACAACCTTTATGTAAAAGCCTGAGACACAGTAAGGTGACCAAGATAATAGCTAAGCGTTCATTTTTAGAACATTCAACGTCGTGTCAACAAGGTTTGGTCTATTACTAAAAGGTTAGTAACGAACATTGCAAATATCAAGTACACTAGGAATTCCTGAGAGGAAAACCAATGTCCTCAACTCAAATCCAAATTAATATGTTTAGCTACAAATAATAATAATCTTAATATATAGCTTACAACCATAAACAATAAATTAGCTATGTAATATGTTGTTTACAAAATAAAACACATTAGCCAGGTAGAGCCAAACTTGTACCCTTAATTGTGGACAAGGTCGTCATACAATACAAATTAATGTACATAACAACAGAATAACTTTTAAATTAGAGAAACATTCCTGATCAATCGTCGTAGATCGCTTACACTTAAGGCAAAAAATCAACTTACACGTTCTTCCAGAGGAAGAAATACCGTCCCGACCCCTTGTTTGTGTTGGGGCAGGAGCACTTGAGAGTTTCGTTACATGTTTCTATGGTCTACGTCTAGCGGTCACAGGTCACGGTCATGGCAAATCTAATACGAAAATAATAGTTTTTACACGGTAACTTTAGCTCAAGGCCATATACCATGACCAAATGTTCATGTGATTGAGTCCCACTGAACACTAACATCCATAGTCAACCATGCCCAACTTGTTCCTACAAAGAGGAATATTAAACATGGGGTGGATGTGTAACACGACATTCGCGGTACTAGTGTTTCCCGTTTCCATGGGGATGACGCCACTAGCTGCTGTAACATTGGCTATAACAGTGACGTGCCATCCCAAAGTTTGTTGCACTAACCTTGTACTGGGCTTTACTCGCTTAGGCCCAAGGCCTTTTTTACCGTGGACGTTTCGGCTCTAAGACTCTTCGGTTTTAGACTATTCAGCTCTACGGCATTTCGGCATTAGACGTTTCTGCCTTAAGATATTTCAGCTCTAAGATAATTTTTCCACGGACATATCGGTCTTTGACGTTTCGGCCTTAAGACAATTTGGCTCTGAACGTTTCAATATCACTATAATTTTTTTAATACTAACAAAACATATTGTGTATTCGTTTAAAATACGTATGTATGCATTTATGCATGTAAGTGTGTATGTATTTATATATCTATGTATTCATATATGCGCGAAGGTATCCAAATATACAGGTGAGGTGTAGAAAAATACGCTGGAAATGGAAACATTCAAGGAAAACACAAATATGTAATCCCATGAGGGAGAAAACTCACTGGAAAGGAAATATAAAAGGAACAAAGGTCCTAATTAACATGCGAAAGAAGTGCAAACATCTTGGAATAATTTACATTTGAGAAGCATTTTTTAAATGAATAATTGCATTATCTCTCCATCGCAACAACGGTAGTGTGTAAGTTGTAAATACTATGTATAATAGTCAGAAATGAAATAGGTCCATTGACCTAATCTAATCTACAAGTACATTGCCAGACATCATGATTAAGTTTATTTGCTTTTCTGTACATCAATATTATTGTATATATGGCACAAAATGGAACTAATAGATTGATGAGCATAGATAACATGTACTGCATGTATCTGATCACGATCATATGACTGACGAGCATAGATAACATGTACTGCATTTATCTGATCACGATCATACGATTGATGAGCATATATAAAATGTACTGCATGTATCTGATCACGATCACACGATTGATGAGCATATATAAAATGTACTGCATGTATCTGATCACGATCACACGATTGATGAGCATAGATAAAATGTACTGCATTTATCTGATCACGATCACACGATTGATGAGCATAGATAACATGTACTGCATGTATCTGATCACGATCACACGATTGATGAGCATATATAAAATGTACTGCATGTATCTGATCACGATCACACGATTGATGAGCATAGATTACATGTACTGCATGTATCTGATCACGATCACACGATTGATGAGCATAGATAAAATGTACTGCATGTATCTGATCACGATCACACGATTGATGAGCATATATAAAATGTACTGCATGTATCTGATCACGATCACAATATTGACGAGTATATATAAAATGTACTGCATTTATCTGATCACGATCACACGATTGATGAACATAGATAAAATGTACTGCATTTATCTGATCACGATCACACGATTGATGAGCATAGATAACATGTACTGCGTGCATTTGATCACAGTCACACGATTGTTGTTTCTTCAGTCCTTGCACAGCCTCTTCAGTGTCAGTTTGCATTACGTTAACACACAGCTCGTTGTCCGTTTCTTCATCAGTATTTTTATCACCAATATTCTTCACCGCATTCCCAATTATATCAGGAAAACATCTGGTGAAATCATCGTCAGTCCAGTGTTTCAGTTTCTTGTTTCACAATGCTAACGCTACGCGTCGCGAATTAAATGATTAAATGAGGGTCTCAAAGTATGCCAATGTCTACTTTTAGTTCAGATATATCGTCTCTGATCTTCTTATGCAGCTTGACTATTCTAGAGAATTTTCCTACATCCAGCTCTGCAGAGTTTTCTAACTCAAAAAAATTGTTTCTTTGTTTCCCATTACTTTGCTTTGTTTAATTGGTTTCTGAACGTTCTTTTCGCACTCTTTTGTTCTCTATTTTACATAGACTGTATACCTATTCGTCCTCTAAAGCTCGTTTTCTTTTTATTTCGTTATGCAGCTTAGTTACATTAACAAACTTCCGATAGGGTTGGATGGGGTTGGAAAGTTTTCTTTGAGAGATTTAGTATCACCTGAATTGCGTATAACCGTTGCAACAGTATCAAGAGCGTATTGAATATCTACAATGTCGTGTATGAGAAGTTTTAACGATTCTAATTGTTAAAAATTTAACTTTTGTGCATCCTCAACTGGCTGGTCTGCAGAAGCTATTCTCTAGCTGATTGTAACTGGATAGTACGAAAAGGAAGATTCTTGGAATTTTTTCCAAAACTATCAACGGTACGCAGGTAAATGATCAGAGAGAGAGAGAGAGAGAGAGAGATGATGATGATGATAATGATGATGATGATGACGATAATCAAAATTATATGCCTGGTAAATGATCAGAGAGAGACAGACAGACAGAGGCAGAGAGATGATGATGATGGTAAGCAAAATTAGATGCCTGATAAATGTTCAGAGAGAGAGAGAGAGACAGAGATAGAGAGACAGAGAGAGATGATGGTGGCGATGACGATGACGACGACGACGATGATTATTATGATGGTGATGATGATAAGCAAAATTAGATGCCTGGTATCAAGAAAGGAATGCAACAATTAGCTTTGATCGTTTTTGCTTTTCGGAACCACTTCTTTTGACAACTCCGCATTTGAGGTTACCGCAAGTAAACACAAACCTTTCTTAGGGGGCAGGGTCCAGTTTTTATGTACAAATTTAATGCCGCAATCAGCGACCTAGTATAAAAAATCATAAAAAAATCAAATATACAAGTGAGGTCAAAAAGGTCCATATTTTTAGATACCTATATTAAAACAAAGCATAAGAATAGTATTCACTTGACCAGAGAAGTCAATGGCAGTTCACAGCAGAAGAGGTTTATGCACCCCAACCCCTATTTTATACCTGCATTTTTCACATCCAAATGCCATTTTTGACAGCATGTAGTGCTCATAGTGCAAACGCAAGCCCTTTCCCTCGATGAAAATTTTGAAAAACATTGTCTACTAAATAGTTTGATGCAATTCAGAGTAGTTGTCATCTAAGCCGTTTTTGAGATACTCGGCTTGCCTTGAACCCACATGTCTACTGCTATTGGAGGCTAGCTCTTCTTCCTAGCCAACTATTGGTATTTCACTATCAACATACTGCAGAGCAACTATGGAAGGTGTACATGCCTGACATCAATTTCAAGAACAACACAAGCCCAAAACACCTAGTTCACAAATATATCCATATCTATAAATAGTAAACAATAATAGCTGAAAAAGTCACACCATAGCCTGAAGTTAAGAAATTTGCCAGGGGCCAATATACGAAACTGGACCCTGCCACCTTAATGTACTCATCGAAAAGCCATTCCACTGTTTTCATTGCTAAGTATATATTCTCTAAAAAGGCATTCGTTGAAGAAAACCACACACAGAAAATGAATATTTTGCAAGCGTGTATACAAATTTGAACTGCAATAGTCTTATCTTTACCGACGGGTTGCATGGGACAGATCGGCAGTGACTGGACAGAATTGCAATTCCTCGAAACCATAGAGACGTTATCTTCGGTCGCGCCAAATCAGAAAAATATACGTGTGCTCAATAGAAAAATGCAATTTTTCTGGATGTAGCTGATGCTCTTGTACTCCACTAATATCTTAAGCGTAAAATTCATCAAAAATTACTTTCATCAAATAACGACTACACATTCACAAAACTATCATTCACATTTGCGTGTTTTTGTTTTTCTTGCTTCACTATTGTGTCATTTGACAGTAAGCTTTCTAAGCCGAAGCTCGGAATTTCATGCCGCGTGCTATAAACATGAGCCAAAATCATAACAAAGCACTCGATTTATGTATTTGGATTTAGAGTTGTTGTTGCAATTCAGTTTATATCTCTTCTTTTGCCAAATTAAACATAAACAGCAACACGTAAACAGTCAATCGACCTGAGCTAGAAATTGGTCAATTAAGTCGACAAGAAGGGTACTTGGTGTCGCGCAATAACCGACTTCTAAAATGAAATGGAACTCGTATTTCCAAACCCGTTGACCTTTCAAAGATATAAATGACATAGAAAGGGGCCATTTGAGGACATTTTTGTTACTGTGAGAACCTATGTACTATTACATAGCAATCAATATAGCTGTTTCAAAGTTCTATGAATCGTATCAGCCTCTACCTTTTCTGCCACGGTAAAAGAACACAAACGTCGGATGTGTAAAGTCGGTTGACTTCCCAATTTGGGGAGGAAAGCTAAAAATATAAAAACAAGACAAACAAGACAAACAATACACAGTTTTGCGTTGCAATGTAGTACACGGCCGACGAGCTGTTTCCTGAATGTATATGAACAGAATAGCTTGTCAGCTAACATACTAAAGCTTA